>VXBI01012223.1:99316-116680 GCA_013397375.1 Toxostoma redivivum | reverse complement strand
GCGGGGACCCGCCCCCCCGCGCCGCTCATTGGCTACAGCCGCGATAGAGCCGGCGCTGATAGGGTGGTGTAGACGTCACTCAGAGCGGCGGCTGCGGGAATGCCTCGCCCACCGCGAGACGAGCGGGCGCTGCCGCGCCGGCGGGAGGGGAAGATCATGGAGGCCGCGGTGCTGCCGAGCTCCCGGCATGCCCCGCGCGGCGACGGCCCGCGGGGTACGCCGGGAGGTGTAGTCCGCCCGCGGAACCCGCCCCGCCTGCGGGGCGTCCCTGCGAGTCGGGCCGGGCGAACCGGCACCCCCGCGGTGCCGTTCCGCCCCCGC
The DNA here is from genome assembly GCA_013397375.1 of Toxostoma redivivum. Classification (NCBI taxonomy): domain Eukaryota; kingdom Metazoa; phylum Chordata; class Aves; order Passeriformes; family Mimidae; genus Toxostoma; species Toxostoma redivivum. The sequence goes on along the minus strand of VXBI01012223.1, from coordinate 116,359 downwards.
GCCTCATCTACCCGCTCCGGGCGCTGCGCCGCCGGGCAAGGGCGGCCTAGGGCAGCACAGCCGCCTGAGGGCAGATCTTTCCTCGCGGCCACCCTGTGGCTTCGGGGCAGCGCTGCCGGGCGGCCGAGCCTTTCACTCGCCTGTGAGCGCCAGGCGAGGCAGCGGCACCGAGCCCCTCCTCAGAAATTCAAGGTCTTCGTGGGCAAGCGGCTGCAGAGCATTGCTCAGAGCAGTGCTAATGGGAAGCTTTGAGGTCAGTCACGGCAGGACGGGGGAGCTGCTCCCCGCAGCCGCCTCTAGTGACACGGGAAAGCTTTTGAGGCGAATAGTGTTGGCGCTTGGCTCTTGCATGTGTGGTGCCAAAGCACACAAGTTACCCTTCAAGGCAGGGGAAGTTGTCACGTAATTACTCAAGCAGCAGGTTTCAGGCTCCAGAGCACCATGTGACAGATAGCTGCAATTTCAGCACCTTACAATTTCACTTTCTGCTCTTTATGTCCTTGAATCTGATGGATCCAGGTAGATCCAGCCAAGTCAATACAAGGAAAGCTTACATGCTCAAGCCAATTTCTATGTCCTTTCCTGACAGTAGGTTTATTTGCCTAACTAATGGAAGTTCAAGATAGTAAAACACCTAGGCAAGTTCCATAAAAACACTGAGATGCCCACGTTCCACTTCAAACTGATTTTAGATGTGCAAGTACTACAACACTCCCACTTAATAAAAAAATCTGCACTCCATACATAATTTCGTCTCTTTGATGTACATTAGCAAGGGAATTTCAAATGACTGAAGTCCTCTTGTGTAAGTCCTCTACTTTGTTTTGAGTCAATCCAACCCAGTTGACTCACTGTGGTCAGGCCAAATGCACAATGGCAATACTGAATGAACCCACAAAACAAATCACACACCACTATATGACCTTTTAGGTTTCTTTGTTTTTCTGAGTCATGGAAAAACTGCAATAGAACATCTTCCTTTGCACAACAGATTAATGCAGAGCTCTTCCAAGCGTCATCCCACAAGCCACAGTGGCTCACCAGCAGTACTGCCAGATGTGTCCGTAGCATGAACAGCAGTTTGTAGGATATGCCAGAAAAACAACCCACCCAGGAAAATGAGCCAGCAGATGCCTGAGATGGAGTATGTATGAGTGCCTCAGAAAGTGGTGAGGAGGAATCCCAAGATGTCCCATTTTCCAGTTCAAGGACAGGTGAGGTCAGGCAGATAGCAAATGCCACGTGGCTAGCATCCAGCTTTGTTCTACAGGGTATTTGGCTATACCCACTGACCAATTATTATTTACAGTTCACCAATTTCACCTAATGAAGGGAAGTCTGACATCCCTATTTGGCTTTAATACTCCTGGAATGCAGAGGTTGTCTCCACATCCTTTAACACAAATATTTAAGGCAGTGTTTTGTCCAGGTTGTTTCAGAGGAGACAGGTTTTGCTCCCACATCTCAAGCCAAAGCTGCCACAGACTATACATTAAAGCAAGGAAAAGGATTCTTAGAAATAAAATACAGGTACTATATCATAGTTGTAACAGCAAGACAAAGAAACAGAGCCAAGAAGTGCTCCCTCTCTTCATTCACACATATATTTCTTTCTCTGAAAAAACTTAGGGTAAACAGTCTAATCTGCCACTCTTACCTCTCCCTTAAACAACAGTTGACAAGAACAAAATAATTTTTTCCAAGCAAAAAATAGCATATTTAGATATTTGCTATGTCCATTTGAAACTGTTTAATACCAGAATCCCCACTTCAAAAAATGCCCTGACTCCTCAGTAACTGAGGAAGATGAAGCAGGACTGTCCTCCATCTATGCCACTGAAGGAAGGAAAGGGTGTAAAAAACTCAAGATGTCTGAAACAGAAGTTAGGTAGCCTGGCTTTATTACATAGTAGGGCAGACCGTGCCAAAAAAAATTATGGACTAATTCCATGCCTCTCTCACAGAAATTTAAGTTGTATCTTGTGCAATTGCCGGAAAGCTTTCTAAGTACGTTTAAACTGAAAATAAAACATCAGTAGATTAACATACATACCACGGTATTTTTCAAGGTCACTTTATTCATCTCTTATAATTTCAAGTAGTATTTTTAGTCAATGACATTGGAATAAATAACACTATCTCACCTTTCCCCTGTGACATGAATTTGAGAACCGTGCTGTGAAATATGACACTGATTTGGTATTCATTACAGTACTGTACCTAGCCACTGGCGAAGAAGGAACTTTGAAAGGGAAAACAGATTCCCTCTGTTCTCCTACCTCATTCAGAGTTTCCAGTTAAGAGAAGTCTAGATGTTCTGGAGGCATGAATATACTATGAGATTGCTGGTGTCTAGACAAGATGGAGATGAGGAAGTTGCAGACACTCTATATGAGTATTCCCATGATTTCTTCCAACAGCAGGACTAGCACTACTAAGAAGGCAGCTGAGTAAGAAGAGGGTTAATGTAGCCCAATCCTTAAAATGTAGGAGCAAACTAACTGAATTACTTTTTTTCTTCTGAAGTATTTTATCCACTTTACAAATTTATCTGCCTGAATTAGGACTCCCTTCCCTGCAGAACTGCCATCAACATCAAATACAATTCTTTAGACTAAAGAATGGATAAAGACCATACTTAGTTTTTGAGTACCATAATTATTTTATGTTATAATACAGTTTTGTAAACAGGTAAAATAATTTATATTATAGTTACTTATACTGCAGTGAAATCAGGAATCATGATGGCATGGGCAACTTTTAGGTGCTGTGTAAACACACACAAAAGAAGTCCTCAAGCCCCTAAAAATATGAACAAAAAAAGTCCTAAGATACCAATCCTGTCTCAGTTGTATATAGTGTGGAATAAAACTAAGAAGAATAAAAATTACTTCAGAAGCTCATGTCTGCATTTCTAACAGGTATTACTAATGTTAGGATTTAAATTACAAATATATACTTCAAAGTCATTCATAAACATCATGCAAATAAATTACCTATGTTATAGCAGGGACCTTATCTCGTTACTTTGATAGCAAATAAAAACTGCACTTACTTCAGAAGGTATTCAATCAGGCTCATTTTAACAGAGTTCATTGTAATGAATACATGATGCTACTGTAAAACAGCAGAATTAATAAATAGTGCATGTTTTCCAAGAGATACTTGTCATGAACACTCCCGTAAGAAAATACCCCTAGTCCCATGTCTGTGGTGCTTTTCACACACCAGCTTTTTCCCATGTGCTTTCTACCTTTTCACCATGGTACCCCTCGTTTCTTTCACATAGACAAGGTCCTCAGTGCTCTCTCCCTTGATAAGGAATTGTCATTCCACAGTAGTTCCATTCACCTGCTTGGCACACCAAAACCAACAAAATCCATATAGACCCCCAAGCATGCTCCCAACTCTGTCATTCTTAAAACCTTCCACATCACTGATGTCTCACCGTGGCTTGGCCCCCTCTCTGGCAGTACCCCACAGTGTTCCAAGGGTGCTGTGTCTCCATCACACCTGCAGATTAGCTCACAGGAAGTGTCTGGCTCACAGGAGAAGGCTGCAGGCCAGTCCACAGTGTGGTCCCAAACCCAGGTAAGAACAGAATTTCCCTTAGTTTTCCCTTGCCCTGGGGTAGACAGACCCAAAAGCAGGGCATTCTCTCCTCTACCTTTGATTTCTGTAAAAATAGGAACTTACTATAATTACAGACCTCCAACTTTTCATGAAACGTGTTTAAGATAAGTCACAAATGATTGTGAAGGGGAGAAAGGCAGGGGATGGCAGGCAAGCACGAAGATGGAATGAATGCAGGAACCTGCTTTCCTTGGAATCCAATTCATAAATTCAGTAGATAAATAGTCAACAACAACACGTTTGCATGTCTCTCCCTGTGACTGCCTGATAGTGATCTGGTATGCTGAAAGTTAAGGAAAAGGCCTTGAATGAAATACCAGCTTGTTTATACAAAAGATAAGGAAAACTGACTTCTGCCTGTATTTTCTTCCTACCTATCATATCTAATGTGAAGTAACCTTGAAGACTTATCTAAGAATTTGTTATATACTTTCCTAACCTTGTCAGTCATAAAATAGTTATAAATAAAATATAAAGGAATAGCGTATTTTCAAATCTGGAATAAAATTTATAATTTTCTACAGTGAGTTTTTAAGTAAGTTTAGGAATAAAGGACAAGGGGTGGGTCTCCTTTCCTGAACTATTCACAATTAATTTTTGCTGGTTCAACAAAAGAAAGAGACTGAAAAAAAAAGTCAGGCAGTATAAGTATAGCAATATAGATTCTGTTAGCCATATCCAGTCTATTAAAATCATTATGATTCACAAAATTCCTACTTAACATTAAAAGGAGCCATAAAAAGCCCTTAGAATATTCCTCTCACTGTCTAGTATACATTATTTTGATATCCAAAATATTATTACTGGACCTAAAGCCATTTGTTGATTAGGATGGGATTTTACTGTTGACTAACCATTTAGCTCACAGTCTTGGTAACAGGCTATATATAGACTTAACATTTGCTATTTTTCCTATTATAGCACACTATGGTAAAAATAAACCATGGATACAGAGTTGCTATTTACAGTTGACCACAGCAGATATTCCAGTCTGTACTACAGCTGCATTGATTGTGCTCATGGGATCTACAGATTGGCGTTAATGTGAAAAAAAAATCTCATCTTGGTTTGTGAAACAATTACTGTTGTTGTGGTAATATTGAGGGTTACTCTGGATTCTCTTCTGAACAAAAATACTCCTCCTATTTCTAAGAGCAACCATCTGCTCTCCAGTGTGCTAAGAAGTTTGCTCACACCCTGGAGAATAAATAAATAACGTTTAGCTAGCAAGCCTTGATGCCTGTACGAGGGGTGGAAACTAGTATCAATAACAAAAGAAAGACTGAATCATCATTACTTGATGAAGCAAGTACTTCATGAAACCAACTTCAAGTATGTGAGTACACACAGCCTTATAGCCAAGGCTTCCACCACGATGGTGGCTGGATTTTCTCCTATCTTTCTTTAGCTCCTAAGCTGATAATTTAAATAATACATGGCAGAAATATTTGGGGAAAATAAGGATTTTTTTTTTTTTTTTTTTTTTTAGGAATAAAGCTTTCAAGAGGCTAACAAGACCCATTTTTTCAGATTTAAAGGAGGGAAGTTTCCTTGCCCTTGTGGGCCTTTCACCTGAGTGCTGGAAAAGAAGTATAAATATGTGTGACACCAAACGACAGACTGAAAAATAAGGACAATTCAATACAACTGGAAAGCACCTTGTGAATACTGAGCACTACAAAAGCAATGCCATGAAGTGCTTACAGTTTATTCAGTTACAGATTTTGGGGAGTTTTAGTAAAACCCTTCCTATTTATTTCTGAAGTGCGTCTCCAGCTTGCTTCATAAATATTAAAAAGTGTTTTTATGGGGAAGAATCACTCATCTAAAAGCTTTACAATCCAGAAACCACATTTCAGTTTCTTACTTTTTTTCCAACTTTCCCAACCAAAACATGCCAGAAGATCATGATTCAAGTCCAAATGAGCTACTTGTGTAACATGTACAGTCACACTTTGAAAAAGAAACAGAAAAAAATTAAAACCTAAATATAATTCCAGTCTTGAAACTTCACCCAAAAAAAAAAGTTCAGGGACATAACGGCCATTTCATGACTGACTGTGAAGTTATGTGTCTGATTACAAGATAAGGTCCCATGGAAAGTGGGACTAAAATCTAAACAAGAAAAATGTTAAGATTTGCATTTATATTCCCATTTTGCACTTAAATGCAGTGGGAAGCCTTCCCCATGGCAGCCTATGTGCTAAAGAAACAGCAAAGCAGCAAATAATGAATTTTCACAGAACTGCCTTTGTACGAATGCACTCATTTGAGTCTCCTCTAAGCAGGTTTGATTTGGTTCAATAGGGGAGAGGTTTATGGCATCCTCATCACTACCCAGAAAGAGTCCTTAAACTGCTGTCACTACTGAGCAGAGGAACTTTCTGCTGAAAACAAGACTGCATAGTGACTAAAGTGTACATAGGTAATGCTATAAAACCACAGCAAAACATAGAGCAAGTTACTATCTAGAGAGCTAATTAACCCCATTACATTTGAGAACTAAGATTTTTCCACTATTCCCTCCTTAAAAATAATTTTCTTAGTGGATGATTAATGGATTTCTCTAATACCACAAGATAAATTATCAACAGCCATCAAAACAGCCCATTTTTACCCAGACTGGAGTTATCAAAAAGAAAAAAAGTTTTAGTGGCATAATTTTCTTTCAGAGCTGAGGAAAATAGAGCAATTCCATATACTAGGAGCTTTCTTCATAGAAACAGTTAATTTACCACATAAGGAATATCACATGCATACCACTTCCACCTAGCATGAATCACTCCTTCCAGTTGAGAAAACTAAAGTCTTTTATCTTCTTCAGGGTGGAGTACATCTCCTCCCATAGATCCCTACAGAATAAAACTGCTAATCGTTTTAAGATTTAAAGGCATTACTTCTTTTACTTTCTTGGGTTCATATATCACATTTCAATGTCTTCTAAACAAGAGAGAGCTTAATGTTTTTGTGTAACCTTGAACAGGCCGGTAAAAAACTTTTATTGCTTCATCCTTGAGCTCTTCTGTAGTTCCATGATCCAATTTGTTATACTGGTGGTATTAAGCTGCTCTTACCAGATTAACAATATGCAGTATAAATTCCTTAAAGCTAATTTTAAAATGAATGTGCTAATTTGAATACTAGATTAAACAAGGAAAAGCTGAAACAGAATAAAAAAGCCAAGTTACATTTTTTAATTTATGCTGTGTCTCTCCTTCTGTAAGGTTGATATCACCTCTCTATGCAGTTCAAACTAGGCAGAATGTCTCTAAGATCTCATCTAAAATCTGTTGACATCAGCAGATTCTTTCTTTCAAATATACTACTTTGAGGATCAGTCCTTAAAGGAGAGTCCTGTCTAATTTTCTCATGGGAGTATGAATATAAAGGCAGATTTTTGCTTGACTAGTGTTTCCATACTTGGCCCATTCCATCTCCCAAGAGGATGGAGAAAAACTCAAGATTGGAGACTGATCATATTAGACACTACCATTCATTTGAAATAACCTCTTAGTAATGTTTCATTGGTTCATTAGATCAGAAATTATGCAGTCAGAGAAGATAAACAGTGTAGAAATGGTCCTCTTATTGTGGAATAGATGCTAAGCATCTGAAATTTTAGACAGTGGGAAAATCTGCTGTTCCTAGTCACAGGAACACTTATGCCATGTTGTATAGTATGCATTGCCTGCTAATGTATTATGCATTACAATATCTATGTATAATATGTATTGCAATGGTATAGTAATTTTAAGTGAGAAAATGTGTAGGAAGATTAAAACAACACAACTGTGTTAGTATACCCAGAAATATGTGCAGCACTAATTTTACCTAAAGTAACAGGAACAACACATGATAAACACTTGACTCAAATGTTATTGGCATTTCTCTTGACCTTTCAAAATGGTCATTCAAAAACAAGTATTTCATTTTGATGGGTGTGGGATAATCAAAAGCTTTACATGAAATGCCTTAAAAGCAGTCTTCAAAACTGTGTTCTAAAGGATATTGCATTAGGCTACACAAGACCCGTTTTTGGCACCTGTTTTTGAAATTAAGAGGGGAAAAAGCACACTGAAACAAGATTATTCATTATTTTTCAGGAATTCAGCAATTTCTTGGAGAGACTAAACTTAGTACAGCTTTAAAATAACACTATTAGTGCACATTTTGAATGGTTGCAGGACTGGGTAACAGCTAGGACAGGAACCTCAGGATATTTTATTGTAGTTAGCTCATCCTTCTGTTCTGTTCCTACTTTTACATCCAAAAGAAAAAGGTTGTACTTGATACAATATTTATTGCTATAAGTAATAGTCAGTTCCTTTCTGGTTTTACTGTACCAGCATGTATAAGAAATACACAGAGCTATATCTTTATTACTGCTACTACTTTGCAAAATGTTGTATATATTGCAAAGCTGGCTCTCCAATAGAAGGCAGTTAAAGACCTCTGCACTGAAGTCTGCCAAAGCTGATACTGCAATCACAAACATGTGTTGTTACACTTCTTGTGGCTCATCTCCACATGGTGCAGCTGTTGTGTTGGCTAAAGAAAATGCAGGCCCAAGGGAAACAAATTTAATTCAGCTGGGGCGACTTCCACTAAAAAAAGTGCTTTAAGGAGAACAGGTGTCTTACAGTAAGAGGGATTGTTTGAGAGGTTTTCTCCAAAGTTGCTTTGCTTCTAGGAAAGCTATTCTAAAGTGGTATGCCTGTGATAATAATCTTCTGTGGTCTAATTTTTAAATAATGGCCTTCAGAAATGCAATGGATTCCAGAAATTCTATTTTTTGTTTGTTTGGCTCAGTCCTAGGACAGGAAAGCTAGTACAGGACCTTATGCTGCTTGTTAGGAGCTGGAGGAAACCTCATTGCTGTTATTTAGATTTCTTGGCCCTAAGAAGGTTTGTTTAATCAGCAAGTTATTGTACCAGGCAAACCTGCAGCCCATGTAACTCACCAGCTGACACCCCTAGAACTGTGCCTGTTTAAACCTGTGTAACTATTGTTTTAAGTTTAATTTTTTACTAAATTCACTCAAATGTAGCTCCCTCCTAAATATGTTCCCCTTTAGTCAAAATAAATAAGCTAAGATATACCATGTTCTCTAAGAAAACACTACTAAGTATATGACTTTTTTCTTTCCCAGGAAGACATTTTATGCACTATGATACCTCCTCTAGGTCCGTCATGCATTCCCACCTCCCTGCTTTCTGTGTCCTCTGGTTTCTCGGAATGGAAACTGTTTGACTGATGTTCAGCAGCCTTCACACTATGGGCAGTAGCACATCCCACAGCACCGAGGCACTGGGATCCCTGGAAGCTGGGAAAGGCTTTTCCCAGAAGGCTCTCAGGGTGTCTCTCTGTCACTGCTGACTGAACCAGCCCTTCAAACAGGAGGTCTTCCTCTTGTCAGCTCTCTTTCCAAAATAAGGTTGCAGCAGAGAGCAGTATCTTCTTGTGTAGATGTCTTCATGCTGCACTTTCCTCTTTTGGCCCTATCTCCTACAAGTTCAGATTTCCTTCTCTTTGAGGCAACAGAAGTCCAAACTGGGGATAATTTTTCCACACATATCCCATTCCTATAGTGTTGGTTCTCCTATAGGATGTATAGGAGCTGCTTTTTTTCTCTTTCTCCCATCTTAACTAATTGAAATGTTGTGACAAAATTCTGTCTTTATTTTTGCAAAGTTAAGCATCTTAGCTCCTTCTTCAATATTTATTGCTAGATTGTGTCTTCAGAGTGTCTTATGCAGACGTTGGCCTCTTTTTTAGACTTCTCAAATATCTGAATTGAAGACCCAGTACTCCTCCTTTTGAATAGCATTCAGAACTCAACAAGGTCTATAGCAAAATTCAAGAGAATTTTGATCTCTATGTCTGCACGTAAAGACCTACAACAAATCTTGTATTTTTGCCAACTTCCCTTCACCAAGGGAAAGAAATTTGTTCTGTCCTTGCTACTTTTCTCAACGGGACTTGTGACAAAAGCCCAAAGTCACACTGATGGAAGGAACTGCCATGGCCATGCCTGAATTAAAAAACCAGGAGTAGATGGACCATATCCTGCCAGTGAGCGGGGGAAAAGTATTCCAATTAATGAAATAGGGAGAAACAACAATGTAGTGAAACCTGCTTTTGCAGTGAAATCAACCCTAGAGAGACACTCACTCTTTACTGTGTATGTGTACAACCAGTATCCCAAGCACTGGAAAAAAAAAAAAGAATTATTATTTGTAGAGTGAGATGAATTCAACAAAGTGTCTGAGTGTCACTAAGGGAAGCTGCTTAAAGTGATATCTGAATTTAAGATTAACCTCTTGCTTTTCATGGCATTGGACTGTGTGCTTATCACGGAAGTTTTATGTTTGAGGTTCAGGGAGAAGGTGATGGCCATGTCCTCTGAATGCTTTTAAATGACTGATTTTCAGAATGTTGTTGTCATTCTTCCCGCTGGAGGCCTGGCCATTAGATAAGCTTAATGTGGTGGCCATTTGCAAAACAGGTGAGAGCAGGAATAGCAAGAGGAAATGAGAAACCCAAGAAACCTACTGAAACGCCCTGAAAATAAAGTCTTAGCATTGGAAGGAAAAGTCTTAGATCCTTCCACTGAGAGAAAAACTATTAAGCATAAATTTTTAGCTGGTAAAAGTATACCCACTACCCCAAGGGAGACAAAAACGTTGGCTGAAGCAATACTACCACAAGTGCTGGTTTAAAGAAATCTAGGATATATTGCACTAGCTTCCTGTGTGAGAGTCTAGACAAAAGTTTTTAGATATTGCCAGATAGGATAGGTTTACTTCTACTTTCAGGTGGGGGGTTTTTGTCTGGATTGGTTTTTATTTTTAATGGTGAAACCCATAGCTCTGCTGGCTAAGAACCCTGTTTAACAATCACTCCTCTGCCAGTATTTAAAGGGTGTTAAATAAAAGTGTGTAGCATCAGAGCATTACACTAGCAGATTTGACAGATATCTTTTGGCAGAGCCTGTGGTGGCCATTCACATCACCCTTACAGCTGCCTCTTCCCTTTCTCTGCCAGAAATTGCTGCTTCTGGAAGCAGCTTGGCAAAAGGATCATACCTATACTTCAGCAATTCTTGTTCAGCCAGATGCTGTAATTCAAACTTGCAAGCAGGGATAGCTGAGGGCCATTCATATTTGTTCTACATTTGTAGCTGAAGTCTCCTTTGCACTGGCATTTGGAGACATTGTGAGCAGTGATCCTTGGTTACCACATTTTCACTATCAGGCTTTCACGTGGAAGTGGAACTTGATGTGGTGGAAACAGGAATGGGGCTCTCTCCACTGGTAATTTCCTGGCAGAGAGAAAATATTAAGTCATCTTTTTTAATCAAAGAGCTTCACCTGAGTAAATATTCTAGCAATTCCAATTTTAAATTTTATTATCATAGTCTGTTGCTCAAGCTGTGTTTTCTGACTGTGCAGCAATAATAGTGCTATGAGCACCTGAAGATTTTTCAAACTGGCATTGTATTCAGTTCCTCTTACATTTCCACACATAATCTGCATAACATTATTAAATCTTTCCTGTACATTATTTAGCCTCTGGGATCAAATGAAATCATACATAACTGGAACTCTTTGGACTTTGACAGATGTCCTCTGGCAGATTTTTTGCAGCAGTTTTTAAGTTGTAACTGCTTTTAGCTATTTTCTTGGCCTTTTCCTGGAATTGGACGCATGTCAGCTGCTCTGGTGGAAAACACTAACCTCTTAGCTTTTAAAGATGATAAAAGTGGGTTTGAGTTTCTATACCAGACTTTGAACTGAAGCAACTTGAAGCAAAGATATGGTCCTTTTCAGCAGCTCACCTGCAGGAAGAGTAGCACTCCACAGAGGGCTGTCCAAAGGGTTGGGAAGGTGATGTGGAGGACTTGATTGCAAGCTTCTGGAGAAATATTTGCAGCATCTTGCCTCTGGTCCTTTTCTCATGGGAGAGCACTGGAAAGCTGGGTATTCTCCTAAAACAGTGAAGGTCATAAAAAAAATACTAAGCTTTTGCAGCCCTCTTTTGAAATAATACACATTCTCCTGAAACTGATCTGCTTTGTGGGCTGCCTCCTACTGTGGTGTTATGAAGTTACCCTAAGTAATACTGTACCTAGACAGTGCAGTTTGTTTCTTTTCATCTCTACACCTGCACAAGGCTTTTTATGTGTGGGAGAGCTTTTTCTACCTTGTTCATTTTGTAAATAACCTCTTTGATAAAGAGAACCCTAGACTTATTATCTCTGCCTAAGTTACTATACTTCCTACAGATTTGGAGCAAATAAGAATAGTCATCCCAAATCTGTCATTTGCTTTTAAAACTCCTGTATCAACCATATGATACAGAAAAAATCTCACATAATCATATTTTGATGAGTTCAGGCATTTTTGAACAACTGAGAATTTAAATCTGTGAATAAACTGAAGAATGTGTCACTGCATTCAAGAGGCATACTTTCACTTTAAGAAACCACAGCTGCAGCAATAAGATAGAAATTCGACACACACTAGGTTGGAGGTGGCAAGGATTAAAGGTATGGAATTAGAAAAGAAACCTCTTATGCTGTTGAACGGAATATCGGACATAAATCAATTACTAACTTTGGCTAAGCTTTGCCTTATGGAGGTATGCAGCATTGCAGCTTCACAGTTATCAGTATTTGTCATCTTGAGTATCAGTACATATGCCAGATGCAAAAGAGGGGCCCAGAGAGAACCTGGGGGATGAGGAAAAGAAAATTAATAGTTTCAATGACAATGTATAGTATTTTGATGTGAAACAGAACTTCTGTAATATTTCAAGGAGCTTACATACATTTTTATATATGTGTATATATATATATGGACAAAAGCTGTTGGAAATAAGCTTTTGACTTCAAAATGTGCCTGATTAAAAAGAATACTGATAAAAATTGAGACGAGAACAGCTGGAACTTTGATTGCAGTTATGCTTTCTTCTGGATGTTTATTTCTAGATCACTTTTGCAGCTGCTTTTATCTACTCCTTAGAAGTTCTTTTAGATTTGAGGAACCATTAGCTGTAAAAGTAAACATCAGCTCAAGTCTGGTTTTATAGATCTTGAAACCATTGAGGGTGGGAAAGATAATGTGAGACTAATGCTGAACTAGATCAGACTTAAGTGATGCTTTGAACAGCTTTTTAGCATTTCAGGCTCCACCTGTAATTCTAACAGAACATTGAGTATTTCCAATAGTTGTTCTTTATTAAGCAGTTAGGAATTTCCAAGCTCTAGGAATTAAAATACTCTTTTTTGGAAAACTTAAATTGATGTCTCACTGTTGTTCAAAACACAGAATGCTTTCAGTATGTCTCCTCTATCTAAGTAGAGAGATGGTCCTTAAAACTAGTTCTGCTGCCTTTCAGTATCTGTCATGTATAAATATTATGCTTCAAATAAAACAGATCTGCAGTTTTGACTTCATTTCACTCTGTTTTGTTATTGCAGTTGTTTAAGAGTTCTTTAATAACTGTGGTTTTTATTTGCTTAAGAGATGCCTCTTTAGAGACTGGAGAAAGGTCAGGGTTAATCCTGCTTAACCTTAGCTAATGACCTATATTGGTGGTCCCTTTTTTAGATCTCAGGGGTGTCAGCAATGATCCTGTGGCCACTGACTGATTTTCATGCCAGGTCTCACTGAAATAAACACACTGTTATACTTACTTTATGCTTCTTCCCAACATATTTTTAGCACACTATATTGGTCAAAGCCCTCTGGTAAAAGTCACTGAGATGTCTCTATTTTCAGATTTAAGATTTCAAGAATTCAAACACAAGATACATTTTGTTTAAAAATCCTTTCAGATGGCTTTGGGAGTCTTCTGGGACCATCCCTGGATTTCAAAAATATTTTTTCAGTATCTATTCAGCTTTCATTTCTCTGTCCTGAGCATTTCTGCTAATGATGGAGATTTCCCCACATTTCTCCATAGGCATGCCAATCTCCCTAGGCTCCCTCAAAGCCCCGAGTTTTGCAGATGCCATTGATCCTTGCTCCCATCACAGCCAGGAAGGCTGTCAATCCAAAGCATTCCTTGCCCCAGCATCTCTTCTGCTCCCTTCCACACACTCACAGCCTCCCAAAAGAGCAGGGTGCTCTAGCTTCACAGGCAGCTCCACCCAGTAGTTCAGGAACACGCAGTCTCATGGCAACAGTGAGATTCAAAAGTTCCTGGTTGTATTTGAGCAACCGGTAGTCATCAAGACAGCTGAGTGGAAAAGGAGAATATGTTTTGCACTGGAAAGTTTGCAGTGTGGCTGACAGTATCTCTTTCCCCTCTTCTCTGGAGCTGAAAATAAGAGGCCTTGAGTCAGTTCTGTTTCTACTTCAATGTCATGTCCTTGGCTCTCAGCACTCCTCTAGTGTTAAAATGAGTTTTGGTGCTGAAATGAATGGGATTTATGTTTTTCTTGGAGACAATTCCCAAGGGGGAATTTCAAAGAATAGTATAACAACTAATAATTTTCACTAGCCTAGCATGGGTGAGCAAGCCAAATAAATGAAAGAGTTAATGAAAACATAAATCCTGCAATAATCATTGATACTGTTTATGAGACAGACCATGCCATCTACTCTAGACTAAACAGGGGAAAAGGCCATTTGCAAGCTTCATCCTATCCTTCACTATCCCAGGTCCCTCAAATACTCCTGTGAGGTCTGTGAAAGGGAACCAAGGAGAGCAAGCGAAATGCCAGTCCTCTGAGCAGGGACCTGTACCATCATGAGAATAGAAAACAAAAGTCCATGAGCAAAGAAGGTGGAAATCCACTGCTGGGTCTTCACTTGGATTTGTCCTGGTTTCACACAGTTTGAGTTTGTTTCTGGCTCATGATACCTAGACACCAGAGAGTGTCTGCCATGACACACTGGCTCAGCTCTACAGGAAGGGAAGGAAAATGAAGTAGAAGAGTATTCTTTACCAGAAAGTCTTCTGACTGGTCCATGCCTATTTCAGTTCTATTCTTGGACTGATCTGATCCTTTTCCCAGCTGTTGCTTTGACTGTACTCCAGAGTAATCTTGCCCTGAGCTTTCCCCACAGTGGCTGTGGAGATTTCATGGAGAAAAAGGACTCTTTTTCCCATGCCATAAGCTAAATTCAAACTGCTCTCCACTACAAAATCTCTGTGGTGTGTATCAATCAGCATTGCATCCACAGACTCTGTGTTGGTGCCACTGTCCTTTCACCCAACAGGATGATGCACACAGTGGTGCTATGAGGTGGCAGCAGAAGCAGAGAACACCAGCACTTAAGGCAAAAACAAGGTAGTCATACAGATATTAGTGCCAACAACTTAACTCATGGAAAAGGACATGAAAGCAGGAATGATGAAAATTCTTGCCTTGAACAGTAACTACTCTTGGGTTTTTTATAAACTTTTGTTAATCTGTTTATTTTTATGGGGCAGTCTGAAAATAATATCCCTGATTAAGTAAATATTTAAAATCAACAGTAAACCACACATGCAGCAGATGACTGGCATATAAAGACATTGAAGCACCTGCTTAGATACTGCACTGAGTAACAATGATTTTAAGTATGCACTTAAATACATTTTGGATCATACCAAGTAGAGATACAGAGTTATGTTCAGCCTTGGCAGTGTCTTTAGATGCTCTCTAATGCCTTACCCTAGTAAGCTTTCCTTGATTTCCTTGTGTTTCAGCAATCTTCAATAACTTAACCTTCAAAAACCCTGGTTTTATTAAGAAGTGCAGGATTTCATCAGTAAGGTTTGTCTGGACATTGTAGAAGTGAATCTGCTAGGGAATAACTGTTAGGTTTTTTTAATATCCATTATTGTCCTTTTCTTTGAATTAGATGCCACAAACAACTGAAAAAACCACACAGAGATTACTACAGACATTGTGCACATCTGTAAGTGATGATTTGCATATGCTTGCACCCTGCTTGTAATGCTCTGAAAATATCTGAAATGCTCTGTAGTATCCTGGTTTATAACATATCCTTCACCACAGTTTACACATTGAGAATGCATGCTGAAAACAGGAAACCCGCATATGGAGAGTAGGTAGAAGAGGATTATAGTATACATGCATTCAACAGAATAGTCCCAGTTTAAGAGTATCATGAGCATCAGGCTTGCATAAACAAATCAGTACTTAACCCACAGATGTATCTAATGACCAGATGGATTCTGCATGTTTACAACTGGAAAAAACTCTCTGAGCTTTTCTATTGTTTGTTGACTTACACTCTATAACATTAATTTTATTTGTGAAACCAAGTTATTCACTGAGATATTGCAAGTTCTTAAAAGGAAATGGAGTTACTTAATATATGCCACAGGAGAAGATGTATGGGTCTGTTCTCTGCTGCCTAGGAGTTTTCATGTGCTAGGTGAGTTACGAGGCATGCAACCAAATGTACAACTGCATTTCTTAAACCAATTTATCGCTTTTATACAACATTTCTTTTAGATTTCCCCCCTCGCAGTTGGCTCAGAGATTGCAAACTTCATTATCCTTTCAGTCTGAGGCAGCTGCAGAACTTCATGGGAGCCTGAACCCCCCCTTTAACTCAGGAGTGTAGTCTGCAAACCCATGGCCATACAGCAGGCAGGCGGCCCTGAAGCCCTGCCGACCTTCACCTTGCAGGTGTCCTTTGACACGTCTGCCAAGAGAGGTAAAATGCCACCATCAGAGAGTAAGCAGAGCCTGTCAGCCTGGGGACCCTCTGCAGTCCCGGGGCTCAGCTTGGGGGAGTCGGCGGTGAGGTATGGAGCAATGGGAAAGGGGCCCACTCATGTGCAATGGGTGTCTGTGCCTCCACAGCACAGCCCTGCTCGGTGTTTCTGTGCTGACGGCAGGAAAGACTTTAGCCAAAAGGTTGCTTAAACCAAACTAAAGCAAGGTACAGCATGTTGTATTTCTTTATGTCTTGACATCTTCTCACTTCCTACACTTCAGACATCTCTTTGCTGAGGGGCAAGGTGGCAGCACCGCAGCTAGCGGCGTCCCCTCCTCGGTCCCCGCGGCGCCGGCGGCCGCCCCCGCACCATCCCTCGCCCCATCCGCACCGAGGCAATGGCTGCGGCACAGCGCGCAAGTTCCGCGGGATGAGCGGCCCCCACCACTGTGCGCACAGCAAAGACGGGCTCGGCCAAAGGCGTTCCTCCGGTGCGCTCGTGAGGTGTCCGACATGCAGCTTCGGGGGCGAGGAGCCAGCACGCGGCAGTGGCCGGAGAACAAAAGGCCCCCGGGGCTCTGTGTTCCCTAGAGAGGGGAAGACGAGGAGGAGGCACCCGTGGGGCTGGCTACGGTGGTGATGCCCGTCGGGGAGGCATCGGGGCGGGTGCCGCGGGTGAGGCGGCTGGGCCCGCTCCCTGCTGCCCAGGGGCAGCCCCCCGGGCGG
>VXBI01012223.1:73634-92541 GCA_013397375.1 Toxostoma redivivum | reverse complement strand
GCCGGCCCGGCGACGCGGAGGGAGCCGGCTGCGGGGCAGCGCCGTGCCAGGCCGGGCGGCCCTCGGCGGGCGGGGGAGGCCTCCGGGCCGGCCGCTCTTCTCGCCGCCGGTGGGATGGCTGCTGCGCGGGGGGCTGGGTAGGAGGTGTGCGTGCGGGGCAGGGGCTCCTTTTCTCTCCTTCGGTTATCTTGATAAATGAGTTGTTGTTGAAGGAAGAAAAATAAGCAACGGAGCTAGGACGAACGCGGGGTTTATTTCCCCCCCCGCTCCGCCCCCCGGGCCTGACTCGGCTCTCCGTGAACACCCTGCTCTATCCCGGGGAGGCCCCAGCCAGGAGGGGTCGGGGTCGGGGCCTCCGCGCCCGCAGGAGGCCGGGCGGAGGGTGGGAGCGACGCCGGGGGCCAGGTCGGCGCGGGGGGCAGGAGGGAGGCGGCTCCGGGGTCCCCGCGGTGGGCGCTGCGGGGGAAGGTGGCAGGGCGACGGAAAGCGGAGAGGCTTCGTCCCCGGCCGCGTCTCCGTTCCGCCTGTATTTTTACACAATTCGTTTAATTTGAATTTGAGGCGCCTTCGGTTGGCTCGGTGCTGGATTTTGTCCTTTTATTTTAATTTGGGGTGGGTGTTTTGGGAGCGCTATTTTTATTTATTTATTTCCTACGCTTTAGCTTCTGCGGTCGAAGCTATCGCGCCGTGGGCCGGTGTCGGCCGCCGCCGGTACGGGAGCCTGGGCTGCGGCGGGGTGCTGGGGCCGCGGCAAGGCAGCGCACCGGAGCCGTGCCTGGCCCTCCCTGGCTCCGCTGCTGCGCTCGCCTCGGCTAAGGAGTACCACGCTGCCCCCAGTAAAAGTCTCTCTCCCCTCCTTTCTCCCTCTTTCTTCCTAGGATTTTCTTCCCGTCTCGGAAGCCCATCAGAGGCACCAGCTGCTCCGCCTGCTCGCGCCCGCCTCGGGAAGATGGGAAGCAAGGCTCTGCCAGCCCCCATCCCGCTGCACCCGTCCCTGCAACTCACTAACTACTCCTTCCTCCAGGCTGTGAACACCTTCCCCGCAGCTGTGGACCAGTTGCAAGGTCTGTACGGACTCAGCGCCGTGCAAACCATGCACATGAACCACTGGACATTGGGCTACCCCAATGTGCATGAAATCACCCGCTCTACCATCACGGAGATGGCGGCCGCGCAGGGCTTGGTGGACTCCCGCTTCCCTTTCCCCGCGCTCCCCTTTGCCACGCACCTCTTCCACCCCAAGCAAGGGGCCATCGCCCACGTCCTCCCAGCACTGCACAAGGACAGGCCCCGCTTTGACTTTGCCAACCTGGCCGTGGCTGCCACGCAGGAGGACCCCCCCAAGGTGGGGGAGCTCGCCAAGCTGAGCCCCGGACTGGCCTCGCCCCTGTCGGGCATCAGCAAGCTGTCCCCGGACAGGAAGCCTTCCCGCGGCCGACTGCCCTCCAAGACGAAAAAGGAGTTCATCTGCAAGTTCTGCGGCAGGCACTTCACCAAGTCCTATAACCTCCTCATCCACGAGCGAACCCACACGGACGAGCGGCCTTACACCTGCGACATCTGCCACAAGGCTTTCCGGAGGCAGGACCACCTGCGGGACCACCGGTGAGGGACCACCACGACCGGGGTCGGGCCATGGGCAGCCGGGGTGGGGTGAGGCGCTCGAGGGGGATGAGACTCAGCGGCTCCAGGGGCCACCGAAACAGCTCAGGAAAAGCCCCCGGCTCAGATTCCGTGGCCACGGAGGGACCAGGGTAGCCGAAACCTGCGCTTTGTGTGGGAAGGGCACCCGCCTGAGGGAGAGACAGAGGGGGTTCGCAGCCGGAGATAATGATCCCCTGGCTTTTGTGCTTTTGAGTCATGACCCCGGGGGCTGCAGGGAACAGAACGGGTCGCAGGTGGGCGCTTCCCTGCTGATCCCCCACCCATCTCCGCACACTGCGGCCGGTGCTGAGAACCGCCCGCGGCCGCAGAGCTGAGAATCCGCTCCGCCTTGGGAAAGGAGCGGGCTCGGGTCCGACCGGCAGCCGCAGATGCTGTCCCGGTCTGGCACCAGAGAGTGCAGTCCCGCTTCGATATGAATTATTGCAAATGTTTGGAACCGGCCGAGAAGTTTAACCATACATAGAATAATAATGGGGAAAGGAAGGAAGAGGAGGGTGAGGGCGTCTGGGGAGGGTCAAGTTTGGGGTAGCGGGGCCTGGGGTCTTGTGGCCCACGCGCCTCAGGCAGTGCTGCTCACCCCATGGGTTGCCTTCCAGGTACATCCATTCCAAAGAGAAACCCTTCAAGTGCCAGGAGTGCGGGAAGGGCTTCTGCCAGTCCAGGACCCTGGCGGTCCACAAAACCCTACACATGCAGGTGAGCCCGCTCTTCCGCGGCCTCTCAGCGCGTGTGCCGCCGGCGCTGGCCCGGTTCGGCCAGGCTCGGCTGGGCCCGCCGCGGGGCAGGGGCGGTGGCTACCGGGGGAACAGGGCTCTGGTGCGGAGGGGAGCGAGGGGGGTCCGACACTGGACGGCCCCGTGGGTCCGCGGGGGGACAGCGGCCCGTGGTTACCTCCGAAAAACGGCGCCCTTGGGAGACGGGCTTAAAGCCAGCGGGGACGCGGTTGGCGGCGGGGAGTGAGCCCCGGGTTCGGATTTGTCCACGCCGCTGCTTCGAGGCGTTTTCGTTGAGGGCTGCAGCCCTGCTGTGGCGGCGGCGGCGGGCGCGGGGCAGCGGGGCGGCCCGGTCCGGCCCGGCGGGATGCGGAGCGGTGCGGAGGGACCGCCGTGGCGGCCGGGCGGGCAGCGGGGGTCCCGGAGCGGGAGGGCGGCGCGGAGGCTGTTTTCCGTGTGCCCCAGGGGCGCGGAACATCACGAGTCGAGAACTATAAAATAAGGCTTTTGGGGCAGGATAGGGAGAGGTGGGCGGCCGCCCGGCCGCACGGGGTTCCTCTCGTTCGTTTCCTCCCCCGATATCTCAAGTTGTGCGTTGCTATGAGAAAAAGTGCAGTAATACGTTAAACCAGGTGGTTTGTGAAGGATTAATCCTTTGCTTGCTTCAAATCTGAACAGGAATCTCCACACAAATGCCCCACATGTGGAAGAACCTTTAATCAAAGAAGTAACCTGAAAACTCACCTTCTTACCCATACAGACATCAAGCCCTACAACTGTGAGCAGTGCGGCAAAGTGTTCAGGCGAAACTGTGATCTACGGCGGCACAGTCTAACTCACACCCCGCGGCAGGACTTCTAGAGCAGCCAGGGACCCGCGCCCGCTCCGGCAGCTCCAACTTGCCCACTTTACTCAAGGAGTGTATTGTAGGAACTCACAGACGCGCACACACACACACGGAGACACGCACGCAGACTCGGGGCCAAGCTTTCCTACCACATGTCTGCGAAACTCGTTTAGAGAGTGCGGACTGCAGGATCGGGCCCCTCTCCAACCTACACCCAAGCGTAAAGCTCATCTTGTAGATAATCGCGGCTCATTTTAGAGCTCTGTACAGAACGTTGTTTTTTCTTCGTTTGTTTGTTTTGTATCGTGTCAGATGCACATCGATAACAAATCATGGAGGCAAAGTATCTCTTTAAAAATGTATTTCAAAATAAATCCTTTTTTTTTTCCAAATACCTCCCGCCTTCTTGTATTATTCTCTGAGCATTTGGGCTTTTTTTTTCCTGCTGTGTCAATGCAATGGTAAAGCATATTGAATAAATTTCCTAGCCGGGTAATTGTACTGTCACAACAATTTTGGTGATCGCTTTTGTTTGGTCTGTTCCGCTGTCGCTGTTGTGTTATCTATTGTTAAGTAAAATGAAAGTGCCTTATTTGAGAGTTTATAGCTCTATTACTTAATAGTATGAATGTCTAAATATTAACTTCTGTACCTTTTTTTTCTAATTTTCCCGAATGATTTTTTTTAAAGAAGAAAAACAAAGAAATATTTGCAAATAAACAGATCTTAGGAAATAATGCATAGAGCCGTTCTTACGCCCAAGCGGCTTATTAGTAACTTATTTGCAATCAGGCCGTATATTGTAAAAGTTATCCCTCTCGCGGGGATTGCAGACTCCTGCCTGTAGACTTTGGACACGGGCAATTCACCCGCCTAGACAGGGACTTTATCCCGCAGAAGACGATTCTTTCCCGACAGCTCTGGAAGCAAACAGCGAGGCGCCGATTGCGCTCTCCGCCCCGGGCTCATCCGCGGGCCCTGGCAGAGCTGCGGCACCGGGAGCAGGGATCCCCCTCGCCCCGTTCCCCTCCTCCATCTGCCTGCCGTGTCCAAGTCACGCCCAGGGGGTTGGACGGAGAGGCGCTGAGGAGAGGGTTTGTTCCCCCTTCTCCGGAGACCCTCACCCCACCGTGGGGACCCCCAGGCGCTCCCCGCCGGGGTGGCTTTGGCGACCCAGCATGTGCACCCCACGGGCCGCTCACTCAGTGCCTCACTCAGGGTCTGCATCCGGCAGGATGGTGCCACTGAACAATGGGTTCTCCTCCCTTGCCATCTTTGCCAGCCCCTCACCAGTCACCAGTGCCTGTGGACTCTTCTGGAAAGGTGTGGTGCCAACACTGAGGTATTTCCCCTGACATATTGCAGGGTGAATTGGATGTTGCAGGGTGACTTGGATGTGCATGTCCTCATTACCATTCCAGTGATCTTGTCACTTCTGGCACCCTCTCCACAGTGTTTTGAGTAGTTTGGGGCCCCAAAAATTGCACTTTCTCAGTTTGGGGGGAACTGTCCTGCCCTACTCCTCTGCCAAATTAAGGACCAGGTTAGAATGGCAGGGAGAAATTTTTCCCCAGGCCCAGGGAGTCCTGTCCAAGGACAGAGCAATCTCCTTGCACCCAGTTCAGCAGGGAGGGCTTCACTCCTCTAGCAGGGTACCAGAACTCCATGCTGGTCCCTCCATGGGAAGGATCACTGATCCTAGCATGCCCAAAAGCACAGGTGCTGACAGAGCTTGTGTGGCTCCACTGTCCCCATCCCTGATCCTCTTTGGTTCTTCAGCAGGAAACCACACTGCCTGAACACTGTTAATGAGTAGCAAACAAATCCCAGCAGTGCCTGGGCTGTAGTCAGACCATCAGTGCAGAAAACTCTGCATCACTGCCTGCACTGCCTCCACAGGAGGCTACCACGGGGCAGGCACTACGAGCCAGCCCTGCTCTGCCACAGACCAGGCAGCAAGGTGAATTTCCACAGGTACAGCAGATTTGACAGTGCCAAACTCAAAATTTCTTATGTGGTCAAGGCCTGTCTCTCATCTGCTCCTGTACAGGAAGATAGGGAAAGAAAGAATGTTTCTGCAGCCAGAAATACTGGTCTGCTGGCTGAATAGCAGCCTCCCTAGTCAAAGTTTATGGAGTGCCATCTGGTCTCTTCCTCCTCACTGCCTGTGAACTTGCACCCTTTCTTTGCTGGGGTGCTGCACCCCTAGAAATATCTTTTCTCACACCCTGCTGTGTTGGCAGTCCTTGTTCTCCCTCTTCAAAATGTTTCTCTCTCCACACTGCCCCTCTCCAACCTCTCTCCATGGGCATCTTTTGCACCCTCTTCATAGGCATCTTCCCAGTATCTGATATCTTCCTGTCTGACTAATTCTTTTGCTCCCAGTGCATTCCTGTTCTCTCAGTAGGTTATTTCCTCTAAGTTTCTCTATCCTTATTGTTCTCTGAGTTCCTGTCCCCAGGCCGTTTTACGTCCCCAAGTACACACAGCAAGGCTGGGATAACTCCATTTGAGTAAACACTCCTGTCAGGATACATATGGGCTTAGTCCGCTCCTCATACGCCAAGTTCTGTGTGGAGTTTGTTTGGAAAGAACTTAATCAGATGAGCAATATCAAAGGATGAAATTAAAGTGATTGTATATAGCTAAGGTTTTATTTAATTGTTTGAGGTTGCTTGTTTAATAATCTTCCTCCTGAGCAGACACAGACTGTAAATTTATCTTCTGAGGATTTCTAAAGTTCAGCAGCCAGAAAAAAAACCAAGTTACTGAAGAGGGTCAGTGATGAGCATCTCTAACAGTTGGTCCATGGGCTGTTATTTTATATTTAAACCAGTAGCTATCATCTTAAAATGTCAGAGAATGATCTAATATTGCTCTTTACTATCAATACACTTGCCTAATAGCACTGCCACACCCCATTCACTTTTTAAAAATTCATCCCTCCCTGGAAAATTTCAGAGGCAGCTATAAAGAACATGTTAAAATACACATATGGTTTGTTGGTTTTAGACCTGTTGGGAACAGAAACAAGCTCTGTAAAGCTACTTTTCAGGCAGGGCTAGGGTTTTTATAGCCATAAAGTTCCATCCTGACTTTCACAATGCAAACACTAAATTCAGCAATATCCCTGTGACTGCCATTTGTGCCTTTGTGAAGTATCCTCCTTCCCTCTGGAAGTTCTCTGCTCAGTCACAGAACATAGCACACAGCTTCATGCTTCTGCAGTTTCCCAGAGCTTCCCAAACCACCTGCCTCCTGCTGCTCTGTGTTTCTCCCATTGCCACTTCTTTTTTGGCACTGCTTTTTTTTTTTGCCTGCACTGGCGTGGCTCTTTCTGCACCTTTTGCTGTGTTAGAGGCAGCAGCTGCAGTGCTGTAGCAGGAAAAAGAACTAGCTGCGCTACATACCAGGGAAAAAAGAACAGCAGATAAGAAGAATGTCACAATAATCTCCATTTTTTAGGGGCAAATTATAACCCTTTAAGTTGCATCTGAAAACTGAGCTCTTTGCACATCAGTTGCTGAAACAGATGCTGTCCACAGCTGATGGCAGAGCAGCTCAGCCCAGCTAATTGTGCATTTTCTATGCAGTAAATATTACTTAGCAATGGCATGTCATGCTATTCCAGGCCAGCACAGGCTATATCCGATGCCAGTGCAAATTTGCTGGCAAGCCCAGCTTTATACCAATACCACCTTAGGAATATGCATGACCCAGATCTAAGTGTCAAACACCCAGCAGCAACCCAGGAATGCAGCATGGCCATATCTGCCTGGGTCTAGGGCTGGTGCCCAGGGTCCCTTTGAGTAAAACATGAAAAAACACAATTTATTGAACTCCTCTCTGCCTGCTCTCCCCATTCGTTTTTCCTCTTCCTTCTTCCTCCCCTCTGCTCTACTTTTGCATGTTTGCTTCAGGAGTTGCTTCTCTTACCCCAGACATCCTGTACTGCACCCTGCCTCCTGCCTAGTCTCTTATCCATCTCTTTCCCTACCTTTTCCCTCCTGTTTCTTTTTTGCTTTCCCTTGTCTCATCCCACATTTCAATCTCTTTTCCTGAGCTACTTCCTTCACTTTGGCTTTTTGGTTCCCTCTTTTGAACCACTCCAACTTTCACTTGTTGCCTCATTCTGTCCCTCAGCCAGCAGCCTGTATGAGCTCTTCTCTTTCCTGACCCAGAGCTCGTGTCCCCTGTGTGGTACTTCTCACACACTGCTGGTCCTTCCTTGATGATCCCATTAATTGATGCAATGTCCATGCAGCACTCAGAACAGATGCCATAGATGTGTTTGGACCATTTTAAGCCTGCTGGCTCTAACACAAAGCCAGCAGCATAGTCCCAGGAGAACCAGGGCAGCAGTCAGCAGCCCTGCAGCCCCCAAAATACTTGGGCCTCATGGAGATCAAGAGGAGCCAGTGATTTCAGGTGCAGTGTTCTGGCCCTAGAATGTCAAGACTGAATTTGCAGTCAGCTAAGCTGCACTAGTGGATCTGAGCCTCTAATCACTGCATGCTCCTAGTACTGTAACCGCAGATAGTCTTCTATACATAACGTGTAGAAGGATGACTGGATTTACCAAACTCTATTACCCAAGGGTTTAAGTATATGTTCCTTTATTTTAAAATTGTACCATGTTTCCAGCTTATATTTCCTCATGGCACATTTCTTCCTTCCTACTTATTTAAACTTGTATTAGTTCTTTTTCCAACTTAGTGCAGTTATGACAAAAATAGGGTAGCTACCAGCCAAAAAGTTATTTTTATTGAAATTATTAAAAATACTTATTTACATTCAAAATAAAGGCATCAAGTCTGTATAAAACATTGATTTTAATATCTATTTTCAAAAATCCAGGTGCAACTGTTTATGAAACTTTTTACTAGAAGCTGCTAGTTTATCAAATGAGATGCAAAAATATCTACACTGAAAACAGTAAACATCTTTCCTAGATCTGCAGAATTAAGGCAATGGAAGTGTAAGCTGCTTCCCCTTCTCAGAGCCCCCCTTGCAAGCCTGAACACCCTCTCCCAGGTGCAGCATTCAAACACTGCTTGGAACTTCATGATGAGAGGAACAGGACCCAAAATCATTGGGTGGGACTCAAAAGCAGCGGCCTTGTACCTTCACCCCTACACAGCCAAGCTGGAGTGGTTCATGGTCACCTTTCCCTGGGAAGGTTTCTTCCTCTGTCAGCACTAGGGCAGAACTTTGCAGGCAGGCAGGGGGACAGCAGCAGGGGGAGAGGCAGCAGGGGACAGCAGGCAGGGGACAGAGGCAGGGAACAGCAGCCAGAGGACAGCAGGCAGGAGGTCATGGCTCCAGTGGACATCCCGCATACTGTGCTGGGGTATGTAGTGGCCCCAGGGGATGGTCAGATGTCTCTTCTCAGACCTGGCAATGCTGGCTGAAGGTGGCATCTCTCCCGGCTTCAGGCTACCACCAGCCCCAGCAGGTAGGCCTTGCAGCCATCAGAGGGCTGGCTAGGATTTGGGGACATGAGGGACCCTCCTACAAGCTGTCCTCCATTGGGACCACGATGAAAGAGAGTTGGAGAGGGTGCTGGGCAGTCTTTGGGACAATTGGGATTGGCCAAGTGAATCTCCAGGCCTTCAGACTCTATTTGAAATCAGCCTCCTCTCAGTAGGAGAAGGGGAGCAGCAGGACTTTTGCTTTCCTGAAATTCTTGTAGGATCCAGAGAGTGGCTCCATCGCCTCACACGGCTGAGGGCTGCAGCTGGGAGAAGATTGCAAACCCCAGATCTTTTGACTTTTCCTCTCTACAGAAACCCCCCAGATTTCTGTCTGTGAAACAAGCTAACTTCAGCTTGCCAGCAGCTCGGGATGGGATCGGGAAGGAGACCTGCTGGCAGGGAGGGCGGTGCCGGCGGTGCCGCAGGCAGCGCTGCAAGGCTCCCACTGCCCCAGGCAGTGCCTTGACCTGAGGCTCCCCCGCCCTGCACTTGTGAGGACTCTCCTACATGCCGGGGCATTTTGGAGACCCATTTGTTCATCTGGGGGAAGTAGATTGACTGCTTGCTTGCTTTTCTTTTTTTCAAGTGTAAAAGGAAGCAAAACCTTTATTTCTTTTTTTTTCCCTCAGAGATTATTTCTAAGGCATTATCTCTACTACTGCCAGCTGACATCCTTTGGCGTCACCACCACTCAGTGCACTGAAGATGCCTCAAGGTGTGTCAGTCGTGCTTCACGTCAATGCGCCTTGATGTATCTCTTTGGCTGGAATTGAAAGGTACAGTTTCTAAATCTCCCGGTGACCCAATTTGCATGGATCACTGGTGAACTAGAATGTAGCTACTCCTTCCCATCGTGTTAATGCAAGTTTGCCTGTCTTCAAAGCAGCCTGGCCTCCATGTGCCACGCTGAGCACAAACGGAGAGCTCGCACTTGGGTCTCTGTCAGTGTGAAACGGGCACGGCTGCTCCAGACTCAGTATCTTCCACACAAGTGACATGCTTTAGGTGTTTTCATCGCTATATCACAGTCCCTTTATTTAAACATTGTAAATTCTTTTGCTTGATAAACACAGGCAGACAGCTGGATTATCCTAATCTTGGGGCTTGCAGTCAGCCAGGGCAGTGAGCGCTCCCCGCTTGCGGAGGCACCGTGTCCTGCCCGGCTCCCGTGGGGGTCCCCGCAGCTCAGCCGGGCTCAGCGCTCCGTGTGTCACCAGCAAAGGGACCGAACCACTGCGGGGGAGCGGCCCGACACCACCTCTGGTCACAGGCTGCAGTGTCCCTGGGGACAGCCCTGGGGACAGCCCTAATTAATAGCTGCAGCAGCCCTGTGGCTCCGCGCTGCGCTGGCTGCGCACTGCCCTGTCTGCCGGCACGCCGGCAGGGGCAGCAGGGGGGCTGAAGGCAAACCCTCAGGGGCCCTGCTGGAAGGGCCCGAGGCCCGGCTGGGATGGCAGACGGGATTCACGGGCAGCTCCAGCCCCGGGCGTGCTCCGGCTGCCTGAGAGGGCGATGCAGATGCGGTGCACCTGCCCGCAGGGGGCCGCGACCTCCAGAGTCCTTCAAAGGGCGCCTGGCTGCGGTGCAGTGTAAACCCAGCGCTGGTTCAGTCCAGGAGCTGGTTCTGCGGGGATGAATCATTTAAGCACACAAGCACCCCATGACTCCACCTCTCATTTCCATGTTGTGGTCTTCTTTTCCCACTCCATAGAGGAAGAGATGGCCGGATCCCGGGCAGTATCCACAACGGAAAAACCCTAGGAAAACAAGAAGCATTCGAGGGGATTTCAGTTATATATATGACTGAACAAATCTGGGTGTTTGTGTCAGATCCTCACCAACTTCTTTTGTCATGCACCTATTATCCTCTAATTTTATTTCACAAAAACTGGCTCTTGAAATTAATGCTCCATTAAGAGGTATGTAGCAGCTCTATCACATCTAACACTATCACATGTAGTGTTCCTGCCAAGCTACAACTGTAGCTTTTATCATGATTCATATTTTGTCATGATTCATATTTTCAAACTCCCACTAAAAAGGTTAAAAACACATTTTCAGTAGTTCAGCTGTAGGCACCTCACATTTTTCTGAGTCTCATTTGCCTAGTTAAACCAAAACCCAAATCTAGACACACCAAGTTTTTAATGAAAAATCAGTCTGCAATGCAGTCATGTGGTCCTGACCTTTTCTGGGTGCACAACAGGTCCAGTTCCCTAAAATCACCCAGTAAATTCAAATGAGTTGGGATTACGACACAGGAGTGAGGGCTATAGGTGGGGACCTTGCTGCCTTTGCCTAGGTTTATCCTTACATAGGCAGCACTTGTTTGTCTGCTTCAACAGGGTTTTCCAACTGGGAAGTGAGGATGTGGGCAAATGAACAAGTTACTGCAAGCAAAACAGCGGATGAAGAAGTTCAGCCCCTCAGCTACTGCCCAGAAACTGCTCTAATGTACTCCTTAACCCCCTCACAAATGCAAACTCTCTTTTCCTCTCCCACAGGGAATGAGATACCTGGCTTTTGTTACAAGGTTCTGTATGTAAGAGGGTGCAGGTGGACACTTGGCACCACAGTGCAACCAAATGGTAGATTGGTGACATCTTGTCCTGCAGTTGGTTGTCTCTCCAAACTCTGGGGCACAACAGATTAATTCCCCTAAAAGCCCCACTGTAAAATCCTGTAAAATCGGGTGAGGGAATGGCAAGGAAACTTCTGTGCTCAATTGGCCTTTGCCTTAGAGCCACTTGCAGGCAGCAACCTAGTTTGACTAAAATTCTTCAGGTTTCAGCAACAGGAAATTGCAGATGAGAGAACTCTCTGTAAAGTGCATTTGCACAGTTTCAGTCACAAGCTGTGAAAAGTAGCAGCTCCCCAAGCCCTCAACTTCAACACTGCTATTAATACTATTTGTCTAATAGCATTGAGATTAATGGAGCAGAAGGGTCTTGTTGTAGTAAACATCCTCCCAATGATGCTCAAGAAATCTACGCCCTGTCTTCACACAGTTTGCTGCCTAAATGTCCCAACAAATTCCCAAGCACCTTACAGTGTCCCAGTCAAAATACAGATGGTTAGGAAGTTGACTCTATCTTAAAACCTAGTTTTGAGGTGTTTCCTCTGCCAGGCAGCAGGACAGGCACCCCGAAATTCTCCTCGAGGTGCAGTTCAGGGTTCATGAGGGGAGAAATTAGGGTTTTGTCCAGTGCCTTATCCCTTTTCTCTGGAGAGCCTCAGGGACTGTTCTCTTACAAGTGCTTGGAGTGCTGTGCAGGAGAAAATCCCTGCCTCAAAATTGGATTGCCCCTGAGAACTTAACACCACTCTGATTTCCACATTGCTCTCACTGGTAACGTAGACAGGCTGTGGTAGTATAAAAGCTGGTCAAGACGGTCAAATCAACTACCAGGACTCTCTGCAGCGCTGAAACCTGCAAATATATTCCTCCCAAAGCAGTCAGGAAAGGGATGCATGCATGGCTGATAGGAGCAAGGCTGGCTGGTGTCTGCCCCATGGCTTGGTAGTGACTCTTCCCACTCCCTGAGGACAATAGGCCCCATCCTGGGAGTGGACTGGTTTCAATATGGGACTCTCCATCTTGATCCAGTTTGGATGGGTCAAGACATGTTGAGACATGCCCTTTCAATATGCTGCATTTTATTAAAAACAAAGTAGCTGTGGGCCAGATTGTAAAACTAGGTGGGCCTCATTTGTCTGTCCCTACTGTAAGCCAATGAAACCTTCAACATATTCAAACTCTCACCTTTTTACCCATTTGAATGAAAAAGCATCACTAATAAAAGAAAATGACTCACCTAATGCTAAACCTGAGCTCTGTAGATCAGCTTTGATCAAATTCACTGACATTTGGATAACTGCGTTATTATAACTAAAACATCTTTTAAAGTTTTTTTTTCCAGACGTTCATTCTTTAAAATTTGCTTTGATCACTGTGCATATCCTTTTCAGCAGAAATTTGTCCACAGAGGGTGAATTTTTTTCATTTGTTTTTCATATGGATTCTCTTTTCTTTGTTCATATTTTAAATCAGTGAAGCTACCCTCCAAGCTAGCCCTTACAATAAAAAATGAAGCTACTGTGTGGCTTTTAACAACTCATTTAACCCATCTGTGCTTCAATAGTCTTGTTAGAAACCCAAGGCAACTCACACTCATTTATGCAATGAGGCTGATCATAAGGCTTAATTAGATATTTTTTTTTTAGGATAAAGTAAACATTTCAGAAGGGCAGAGCAGGGAAGTGATGGTCTCTGTTATGGTAGTCTGACAACACCAATTTGTAATATGTTACAACAGTAGTGTTACAAAATGCTGCACAGAAGGATATTTCTTTCAGAAAGTACTTTTGAATTAATTCAAGTGCTCCAGTTTCCAAATAGGAGTCACAATCCGAGACAATTAAAATAAATGGAAGCAGGAATGTGTCAGGACAATTACAAATTAAAAGACTGAAATCACTGGAGATGGAAGGGCAAAAATTTGCCTGTGTGTAAGTATGCATCTGTGCATGAAGCTCAACTTTAGATTATGAGAAGTATAAAGTTTGACTTTTCTTTTTCTATGGAAAAAAATATTCACACATCTATGATGCAATAAAATTAAGTTTAGCAATACATAAGTGCATTCGTAACCAATTTTTCCCTTTCAAGCATGCAGGAAGACTGTTTAAGTTTTAATTTGCTAATTACCATTTATTGTAATTTGACCATGCAGCTGGGGAAGGTGGTGCTGATTGTTCATCAAAAAGGTGTCTGCTGGGCTCTAGAGTCAAGATAGTCTTATTAGTGGCTTTTTACAGTATGGGCAGAGGGCAGAGTTCTTGTTAGAGCTTGTAACAGAGGTGGATTAACTAAAAATAATTTTTAAAACTTTGAAGTCTAAAGCTGTAGCACCTTTTGCCATATTCTAGGGAAAAAAACGTGAAAGTGTTCAGATGAGGTTTGCTGGTGAGTGAGATTCTGCCCCTGGCTCGTACCAAGGTGCAATCTTCACCCTCCCAGGGCTGCCTGCGCAGCCATTTTACAAACACAGATTGCTGTCATCTGACAGAGCCAGCCCTGCAACTCTGCACAGCTCCTGCCTCCTTCTGATAAATCTATTTATGAGCACACACGCTTCCAGAGATTGGGCCCTGCGATCCCCAGCTCCACACCAAGCTTCTTAGGGACTGCTTGTTTTCCCAAAACACTTTAGGCTGAGAATTCCTATTAATATAAATCTGCTTTAAACAGGAGATAGTAATTTTTTAATGCAGACATCCTCTAATATGTTCATGATGTGGCTTATACCTTAATAGATAGCAGTTGCAGTACAGATCTGGCCATGCAGTTGCATAACATATTTGCGGTAATGAGAACCCTTGCCGACATGGAAAATTAATATTAAGAAAATTAATGTAAGGAAAACCTTTAATAGGTTTTTGTCTGTGTCTAATGCAATTTTGCAGTTAGCAGAAGGAAGGAATTTAGTACCAGGTGAGTAGCCAGCTCTTCAGAAATCATGTTTTGTTGACCACATTTTAAGACCTGCTGTTTTGATTTAGTGCATCAGGAGCAATATCTGCTTCATAAACAACAGCATGAAACTCCACACTCATGATCCCGCCTGGCATACTCAGCTGTCAGAACCTTGCCCACAAGAAAGAGTTCCTTGGTACAAATGTTTTTCATGCTGATGCCCGTTCCGTCCGGGGAAGTGCTTTGAAAGCTCAGAAACTTCAGCAGGGCAGGAGCACAGCTTAGCGCTCAAACCCACCTAGCAGTGACTGGGTGAAAAGACATTATCTTTCCATAAGCAGCATCTATCAAAGTCCTTTGGCAGAACAGAAGTAGCTGATTTCCCAATGAGGAAGGCTGCTCTAGCTTGTTGCATGTCCAAGGACTGCAGTATTACAGCAATAGGGCAGCGGGCAGACACTGCTCTGCACAAAAGGGGAGGAAATCCTGGATGGGAACAAACCTTCACTGCCTCCTACCCCAGCCTCACAGCTGCCATCCCATCAGAGAACACCAATGTTGGCATCAGCTTTTGTTCAAGGTGACCCATGGTTTAGATGTTAGAGTCTTTTCATCTGCTGCCTGGCTTTCTCTTGAATAAAAGAAGACTGGCATATTTTTCTCCTTTTTGCTGCAAGGAAGGTAGGTACTGACCCCCTTTATTTCCTGGTGATTGTGGATATTAGAGATGATGCAAGCACAAGATATCTGGCATGACATTACAGAAACCAAAGGGAAAAGAATTCTTGGAAGAAGCCCCATTTTCTTTCAATTTAGACAGCTTGAAGTTGTTTTGTTTCATTACCTCCTACCTAAATTTCTTGAAAACAATACTTAGCAAGAGGGAGGGATTTCTTGATAAACACTGTGTCTTGTATGCCAATTTTCAAGGAGTGGGCAGACTCCTAACAGCCTTCTGAGTCCTCCCTGAGAGACACCAATTGTGAGAGGAAGGGCTGTATTTGATCAATAAGAAACGTGTGTGTGCACAAATAAAAGGAGCAGCAAATCTAACCCTCTTATCTCCCTTCCTTCTTGCATGCCAGCTCACCTTTAGCATCAGCTCCAGCCCTGCAGCTGCTGCTTTCAAGCAGGGCTCATGGACACCAGCCCTGGCTGCTGACCTACTCTGGCCGCAGATTCAGGTCCTGTCCTTCCTCACCCCTTCCCTTCACCCTTTCATTCCCACCCGAAGGAAGTGGAAAATGAAAGTGAATTGTTAACTG
The DNA here is from genome assembly GCA_013397375.1 of Toxostoma redivivum. Lineage (NCBI taxonomy): Eukaryota > Metazoa > Chordata > Aves > Passeriformes > Mimidae > Toxostoma > Toxostoma redivivum. The sequence continues at coordinate 77,101 of VXBI01012223.1, read as the reverse complement.
CGTTTTTTCAAAATTAAACAGATGTCAGGAGTTCTCTGGAAGTGAAAGATGACAATTATTTTCTAAAAAACAGCCATAATTTTTTTTCGGTCTCTGCTGCTCATGGTTTCATTACTGAGGGTGCACACAGAACAAGGCTTGTTTTATCACAGAACTGACTTTCCTGGAAACCCCAACAGACACACAGAGAAATGTTGTTAGGTTAAAGGATCTTTCAAGATTTGAATAGCTAGTTTTGCCCAGATAAGAAATAATTTATTCTTCATAACAAATTCAGAAAATCTTTAAACTAGATTGACTAGTGCTAATACTCATTATCATCTTGAGTTCTGACAGTGGCTTGATCACATTGTTCAGAAATAACACACAAACAAAACATGCTTATGGACTATAAATAGTGGTGTCCACTCTGTGCTGTGCGTGCCCATCTAATTTATTTTTATTCCTGAATATTTAATACAACTTATTAAATATAATATTTAATATAACTAATTTTGCAACATGTGGATGGTTAGTTCATACACAAAAAGTAACAGAGTATTGAAATACTGCCCTTTTTGCCCCCTGAAGAATGAGATAATTAAATCAACTTTTTTCGGTTGCCTATGGTATTTTTATAGAAGGTAGATAATACATATATATATTTGGAAACACACACCCCCAAAACACATATGATGTTTTGTAGCTGAACCAGTTGCGTTTGTCATCAATAACAGCAAAACATGGACCTGATCCAATTGCTTTGCAGTTTCCTGTCGCATTAATGCAGTATAGAAATATAAAAAAAATATAATTATACTCACCATTTTACAGTAGAAATTTTTCTGTCTAGATTTTGAACTCTATTCTCATTTCTACTAGAAACAACTGTCTTTTTCTTGCTTTACAACGTTCCTTTTACATCAGAAAAATTGCTGCTTATATTTGCATAAGCCATTCAGCAGACTGAAAAAGATAAAAACATGCAAAAAAATAGAGGAAAAAAGTTTATATCAAACAATACACATCAAAGAGGAGAGACTTCACTTCCTTTTTGTTACCTCCACCCGTAGATTTTCACATTAATCAAATCATTACTACATCATGGCTACTAGCCCCAAATGGCTCGTATTAATTCACTTCTTCTCATTCAAAATTATTTTTTTATTAAATCCTTAACTATCACTATATCATAATAAAATGCCAATAAACATTTAAAATAGTTGATAATGTAGAACATTTGCCCCTTTAATTCTTGTTAGGTGGACCCCAAAACAAAAACACATCAAAAGAGAAGAGAATCTAAAATTTCAATTAATCTTAACCAGAAGTTCAAGCAATGACAATATCGAAGAGACTTTGTAATACCTAGTATCCCCTGACAATATTTCAAATCCACATGTGAATTTAAGATAACTTCTCACTTGACTTCGTTGACTCAGAATTGTCAGTGAAACAGAAACTTCAGTAATTCCTAAAGGTATCAAAGTGTGATTTGCTCTGATTTCAGTTTAAATTATCTATTTGTCTGTATCTGCATTTTGTCTCTTTCAGAAAGCAGAGGGGATTTGTTCGTTCATGGTCTTTAAAAACACTGCCTTATTTTCATTAAGCTAAGCCCACTGCTGATGTAATTCTTGCATTACAAAGGTCTTAATTTAAACCATGACATAAATGATTTTCATCAGTTGATTTTTTTGTTCTTTGTGCCAAATTTCTTGCATTTTTAAAATAAAGAATATGCTGTATAATAACTGCGGCGGGACAGGCTGCTTTATTCTTCAATATGAAAGACAAATGGGGTGTGACATGCATACGTTTCAACATGCAGCACTTACTTCTTCAGGACCTTTACTTTTTCCACTGTTTTCTCAGTAGACCATTTCACTTCCTTTGAATCAGGCCTAACGATAACACCGGATTTGAAGCACGGTTCTCGGCGTTGAGCACACTGACGGGACCAAGAGGTGAAAAGTGCTTCTAATCTCTCTCCTCTCTCTCTCTCTCCCCCTCCTCTCCCTCTTCCACTCCCTGCCTTCCTCTCCTTCCTTTCCCCCTCCACTCAAGGATTTGGGGTCTGCAGATGATAATTTACAGAGCATTTTGGAAGAAGGGTGGGGATGCATTCCTAACACCCCAAATCCTGGTTTGCATTATGCATTAGGGATTTCAAAGCACACCAAGATTTAATCATAATCAGAAAGTAGAGAAATCGTTTCTACAACGTTCTGCAGTACCGAGCCTTTTTTTTTTCCCCTTTGGTATCCCTGTAACTAATACAGCAAAACTGTATTGCCATCATGTCCTTCATGTCCTACTACTATTGCAATGATCAGTGAGCTGTGCAAATGCATCTGGGAAAACCGCATAACTTCTATAATTTTGAGTTTAGGAGCCTGGTTAATTTTCAGATGGAGTCAAAAGACACTAGCTGTTTCTCTACTTAAATGTGAAAGTACAGAAGAAATTTTTCTTGATTAGCATTACTGCAAATGAATCAAGATTACAATGGAAAGGATGCAAATATTTTATTTAAGCGGAATTTTCAATATGATCTGCGCTAACACCAAGCTGCAGCGTTAGCTCACTGATCTCCACAGGACAATATTGTCAAATACAGAACAGATTCAGAAAATCTCAACTGAATTTGTGGAAGGAACAAAATCTTTAAATTATCTTTCTTAATCTACTGTATTTTAAAGGATGTTGATCTGATACTCCTATGTTTGTCCTGGCTTTATACTTTATCTTTAAAGCAATGCTCTTAAAATTGCCAAAAACAGGATACAGGGACAGGTTGACCTTTAGTCTGTCAAATTTCTTGTATTATGCAAGACATTAAATGAAATGGAAAAGGTGCCTTTTTTACTCAGATTAAGTATTTGTAATTAATTAATTAATTTTATATGAGGTAATAGATTAATTCTATTTCTTGAACATTGGGAACCTGAATAAAATTGAAGCTGGGGAAATAAATGCTTTCGCTATGAAATATTTAGGATAACAATATGTTGAATATTTCTAAATTGCAGATTATATCCCTAAGGTTGGATATTATTTGGTCTGTTATTTTTTTTCTCCTTTATTCACTTTATTGTTCTATTGCATGAACCTGAGCTGAAGAGACTGGGGCTATTCTGTAAGGGCATGTTCATCTTTACATATTTTAAACCTATTTTGATAGATTTATATCAAGGCTGAAGTAATTCACTCTGGGAAAAAAACTTGGCCTCAAAACTTTTAAATATAAGCAGATTTTTCTTTTAAATTTTTTTTAAAGAAAATTTAAAAATAATTCGGCATGTTCTTAAAGGCAAAGGTTTAAGTCCTGATTCATTTAAGTCAATGGGAGTTTTGCCATGACTTCAGTGGAGCCAGGACTTCCTTCAAATGATGGGAAACAATTATGTTTAGCATTTTCAGATGGAAATTTTGTGCTTGTATGAATTAGAATGGTATCCTTTTTTTTTCTTTTTTCTTTTCTTTTT
>VXBI01012223.1:2163-73611 GCA_013397375.1 Toxostoma redivivum | reverse complement strand
TTTTTTTCCCTTTTTTTTTTTTTTTTTTTTTTGAGGTGGGGCTGTGTGCATACATATTGTATAATCCATAGCGTGAACTCATCTCTGGATATCTTTCTGATAAGTAACTGTCTTTTTTTCATTAAGATAAGTAACAGTTCAACATATGTGGTTACTTAAGAAATTCCTCAGGATCTTTAGTGGAGTCTTTTGGGATAAGATGTGAAATCAGCCGTTGTCATTCATGACAAAGATCCCATATAATTTTTCCAAAGAGTTTGGCATGCCAATGAGAATGGATCAGCATAAGTGATTGTATTTTGTCCATGCACTTTCTATCTGAGGTTTGGATCTGAGATTGGACTTCTGTCTTTCCTGCTCTAAGCTGCCTTCAAGTACCACTTTGCATTAAAGTACCTTATGATTTTTGGCCAGGCCAGGAGCGCTGTGAACTTCATTACCTTGCCTTGCTTCACAGAAAAAGCAAGGTTATCATTGGTGAGGTCCTGCTCACCTTAATCAAAGACAAATCCCCACTCCCAGAGAAGTAGTTCAGGACTCTGTGTGTGTGAGGTACCTGCAGGATGGGCCTGGCCTGGCCTCTCTCTCTCAGGTGAATCTGTTCCAAAGAGGGTTATCATACCTGTCACCTCTGATTGTGTTCAAATATCAGCAATACTAAAGCTATCCAAGGCAGATGCTACAAATTTTGTACAAAGGATGAGTAGTTCAGCCAGACCTACCCTGAAGTTCCTGCCTTGAACTGTCAGAACCCCAATGCTTACCTGGGGATTTAACCCCATGTGTGGGGTCTTGGGGCCAAGCCGGGCTGCTGTAGGCTGGACAGTCCCTTCCTCATGCCAGCAGGGTGGGACAGTGTCCAGCTCTGTGTTTCAGGATGTTAGAAACTGGACAAGCTCCACTGGACAGCATCTAAGACCTTTTGGATGCTTCCTGTGGATGTGAGATTGATGGCAATTCTCTGCTGCAATCCTGCTTATTTACAAAGAATAAATAGCTTTCCTGAGCCCTGTGAGGGACCAGCAACACCATGCAACAACTTCGCCTGGAATTACTGGCCAGCACTTTCAGAGAGCTTTCTGCTGAAAGGGAGCTCTGCTCCTTTCTTTCCTCCCCGCCTCTGCCATCAAGAGTGGCTCACTGCACCCTGGCTGTGTTTCTCCACAGATTTTGTGGACCTTTCTCTCTGTTGCCTGTACACTTCACACTGTCTGCAGCAGGGAAGGCTGGGCCCCCACACACTGCAGGTGAATGGGCTGTGCAGCCTGGGGAGATCAGAGCTTCCATGAGACTCCCTCCTCCACAAAAACGCTGTGAACCTGAACAGACTGGATCAGCACCACATTATGGCCATGCCCTCCCAACCCAGGCACAGGTATGACAGAGCTGCCCTTGGCGTGTGTACCCTGGCTGCCTGCCCTTCCCAAACTCTGGTCAGAAAGCTGAGTGACAAGTGTCAACTCATTGTCCAAATAAAGAGTTCCTTCTGCTACATAAGCATGTACCATGGCCTTTTGAGCTCAAGTGTGCATCCTACCATGCTCGTGATGAAGAGGTACCATTGCAAAGTCTTGAAAATGCAAGTGCTGACAGTAAGCACTGAGGTGAGGCTGAACAGTGACTTGGATATGGCTAAAATCAATGATTGCTCTGTGAGCAAACACAGAGTCAAGAGAGTGAAACTCTGGGCCTTTATTCCTTCCTTCACAAATGGAGGAAAGAATAAAAATGGAGTCCCTGTATGTCTTGGCTGTATGTAAATGTACTATTGCAGTGTGTAGCTACCTTCATGCGTACACCTTAATCATCATATTAATTTCATCCTTCTGTGGGGAATAACTACATTACATGTTAATACTATCAGTAGTTTGCACTGTTAGCATTCTATTATACTCCCATAAAATCCAATTACAATTTCATGTTAGAATAAATAACTCTACACCCCCAATCTAAATCTATGCATATATGACCAAACAGCATTTTTTTCTGCTAGGATGAAGCATTTTCTAAGATTTTAGAAGACTTTTTTTTTTTACAGCAGCATGCAGTCCAAAGCCCAACGTTGATCCCACAGAACCTGGATGTTGCAGGGACTGCCGGGCAGCTCTATCACAACTGGATGTTGCCTTGTGCTGCTGTCTTTTGTGATGCAGCTTTTGTTTCCAGAGTTATGATCTGTTATGTTGTGTCTGTGGCCAAATACACCTGGTTGATGTATTTGCAGTTTTGGTTAAACACAAGAGGGGTTTAACAGTGTGATGAGAACTTGTTATTTCAATTTGCATAGCTTTTAGTATATGCAGAAATAACATGCTTCTGTGCATCTCCAATCTCTTAAGCATTGTAGCATTTTTATTTTGTTGCTCAGAGTAAACACTGGCCTTCCCTGCTCTCCATCTGGTATTCTGAGTCTGCAAGCAGAAGTAAAGGTGGGGCTACAAACTTCAAAGATACTCATACGTCTTGAAACTAAGCACTGTGCTAAACTCCCTTTAATGCCTCTGTGGGAAAGTGTCTCCATATGTCATCCCGTGTATTTTCTTTGCTATTTAAAGTATTGCTTAATAGTACACTAAGCTGGTGGAAAACTATTTGCTTTGTTGGGTTAGTTCTACTCGGGCTTAATGCAGGGCTGGGTAAGCACTGAGCCTGCGCATGGGAGTGAGAAGGGACCAGGTGGAGCTGGGGTGGAGGAAGAGAGCTGGGGCACCCAGCAGGCAGGGGGGTTTCCATTGCTGGGAAGTGGTTATCAGTCCAGCTGAGTGGAGAAATCCTTGGCTGACTGGCAGGTGTTGAGGCAGGGGTGTAACTGGACTTGCACTTCATCAATTGCACAAACGCCCTGTGGGTTAGTGGGGTCTGCATCTCTGAAGTGTTTTCAGACCTTGTAAATCCCCATCCCCATCTCCTTTGCTTAAGTCCTACTTGTTTTGGACCGTTCTTCCCAACTTCATGTTTCCTCTCTCTTCTCAGCAATTGGAGCACCTTCCTGCAATCCTGTCATCTTATTTCTTGTTTCCTCTGTTTTCTGTGATTCTCTCAACTCTGTAACCACTCTTTTACAAGTCCTATGGAAACTCCTTCTTATGTTCCCCTACTGATTTTTGAAGAGCTCTTTCAGGTTGTAACTTCGATGTCCTTCCCTGGTTTTTCTACACTTCATCTCTGGACAGCCTCCTACCAGAAAGAGATATGTAGAACTCACTGTTGTGCTGGCAAGTCATAGACCTACCATGCCTCTCCTGCCATGTCCTCCTACTTTCACTTTAATTGTCTACTTTTAAAAGAAAGCTCATCCTTTCCCATTTCTTAAATCTAGGCCACCACACATCCAGGAATGCAGAAGTCATGAGATCAGAAGGACAATCCCTCCTTTATTCTGATTGTTTATCTGGACTTTAGAGTCAATTTCCTTTAGAACCACAATTTTTAAAATTTGGGGTTGTTGTTCCCTCTTTGCTTATAACTACAGACCAAATGTCTTGTAAGAACTTGTCTTTCTTAGAGATGTTATTTCTTTTCCTCTCCAGTACATGGTGACATCTTTTGCATCTTTCTAACTTCTGTAGTTTTGGCACCAACCAACAAATTTCCCTCTGGCCATTCTTTAACACCACTTGGGCTACTGTGCTTTCTTGGTTGCTGCCCTATATCTGCAAGGTACCCCAAGGAGGAAATCGGGTTAAGAGATAGGTTCTTGAAAATGGAAGTGATAAGACTGACAAGGCTGTCTTCCAGTCCACAGTCTAGTTATCATTAACTTAATTGTTTTCCTTGTGCTAATGCAGTGGTCAGGACCCCTACTGTTGCAGTAGGACTTTTCTTGTGCAAGAGAGGGTTAGTGAAAGTCTTTGTGGACAATCAGTTTGATCCAGCCCTAAATGTCTCCTCTATGCTCTCCTCCCTGTCTTCCTGCAAGATGTGATCGGAGTGGCTGAGGCTCTTGCATGAACACCCTTGGTACAACCCTGCCTGCTGTTGCACAGTTTAACCCTTTATATAAGTGACAGCACTCAACCCCACATGCACTTTTTTTGTTGCAGCATCTCAGGAGGAAAAGCTGGAAGACTTTAAATGCAATGTTTTAATTGGAATGAAGGTGATTTTTCAAAGGTGACTTTTTAACAGATGGTAGAAAATGTCAAGGCTTCTGCTAGTGTTTAACTGTAATATGGCATTGATATGGAGGATGCATTGTCAAAAGGTAATAAACTCCAATCCTAAAGAATGTATGTGGCCAGCAGTTACATTTATTCCAAGGTCTTTTTTAAAATCTTACTGTTCATGGACCATGCATGACTCAAGCTTGCCATATAGGAGGACTGTTTTATCTCTCCTTCCAGTTGTAGTATTTATAATAAAAATAGACATTACAGTATATATTTAATATAAATATATATAATTGTATTTTCCAAAAACCTGCACTTATGGAAAATCGCTTTCAACCATCAGCAATGGAGTGCCCACTACATGTTACCCCAAAGACTTCATAGCATTTCAGCCTGAAAAGTCAGGTCTTACACCTCGTCATGGGGCAGCCTGGTATGGTGATGTGAGAACTGCTCTTCATTCGGGAAGGCTGAAGAAAAAGGGATTTGAGCAAACTAACTCCATACATTCAGGACTAGAAAAATGCTGGTCCATAAATTAAAACTTTTCAGAGAAGTCAAATTCTGCTCACTTTGTTGGAAGCACAACTCTGTTTCCAGCCAAAGGAATGAGCACGGTTGATCCCTCCACATACAGTTTTTTGAGTTTGGAAATTCAAACATGAAAGAAAGTATCTCTCTGACTCTTCTGTAGAGGAACCATTTTCCCTGCACTGATGTGAGCTGGGCTGTACCAGTATAAGTGAGGACAACGCTTGCTTTGGCCCTGTGCTTATGCTTATAATGTTGTCCCTATTCACAGAGTGGAAACTTGCTGGATTTTTTCCATTAGGAGGAGAAATTGATGATAGGAGTCAGGAATGTCTTTGGTTTATTTACAAAGCATGTACTCAGAATCTTGTTTCTCTGAATGCAGCAGAAACAAACAACAGGCACTTTTCTTACTCAGAGTTTCCAAGCCCCAGACTGTAGTGCGGCGTGTATTCCATGGAGCCGTGCTGCTCCAGCCTGGCAGGGCTCTGCTTCCCTGGCTGCTGCTCCTGAAGGGCAGTGAGGTGAGACATGCACATACACACCCACCCCCTCCTCCCCACATCCATCCAGCTGGCTTCCTGACCCCCACATGCCACAGGGATCCTGGTCACGCTCAGCTGCTGCTGGCCCAGCTCTGTCACCATCCAGGTCACATCTTCTGTTGTCTCCAGCCTTCTACTCCCAAAGGGGGTGGAATGCTCTTTTCGTTTATCTTGAGGGACAGACGTGCAATTTTTTTTGAGGTATGAACAGCTTTTCTGGTACCTTTTTCCTAGGTACCAGATCAGCTTTTTGGAGGTGTATGACTGCAGATTAAAAAACTCCACTGCCATGAGAAGCCCATATGGATACAACACACATGTGCATGTGCACACAAATGCACACTCCTGCATGCACACATGCAGAATCTCCAAAGCCTTTGGAGGAGATGAGTAACGTGTAGTATAACAGAATTATAAAATTGTTTCATAGTTGTCTAAATAATTTATAGTTTTCAGTTCCTTTATTGTAAGCCCAGTTTCACACTAGTTTTACAACCAAACAACTTATCTCAGATCTGTGGCATGAATTTTGTCAAAAGAAAATTGGTAAATGACAGTGAAAAATCTTGACATATTTGGATACCTACAACAAGACAATGTTCTCACATTTCAAACAAGTGCTAATTTTTATGGTATTGAGCCAGTCACTCTTGAGCTCTGCTGATCACATTTTGATAGGAGGGTGCAATGTATAATGTAAAAAATTTTTCACTCCGTGAAAAAAATTCCCCAACCATTTCAAACTAAAAAGGTTGAGACAATGGGCAGGCAGAGTTACACAGTGCAGTATTTCTCAGCTCACAGTATAAAGCTTTTTTCCATCTTTAGTAATATTTACTTGTAGGGAAGAACATTAGAATGGTTGTAAGTGCAAGTGAATCTAAAAGCAGACTCTCACCAGAACCCACTGCACAAAAAGTGGAGAGCTGAGAGAAGAAAATGCTCTCATGGCACTGTAGTTTATAGTATTTCCACCCTTTCTTCTCAGGACAACCTGCTTATAACCTGAATTGCATGAAGGTTCTCTTTTTCTCTGATCGCAACAATTCCTTGATCTCTGTAATTTGTGAATTTTCATATGTAAAATTGATCTGATTAATTCTATTTTAAGTACATGTTCAATTCTAAAACAACTTTAAAACTATTGCTAGGGTGGGATAAGCATTACATTTATCACATTTACATCGAATAAGAGAATAGCTAGTAGCTTATGAAACAGATCCTTTGAACCTGATGTTGGACCATTGAGAAAGGGATGTTTTCAATGATTCTTTTCATATGTTTATTGGATGCACACATTGCTTATATCTGTCAATAACACTGAGAGCTACGACTAGATAGGGCAAAATAAACATTTTTAAACATGAACAGACTGCATTGGTAGCAGTGGAATGCATCTAGTTAGCTAAAGACCTTGTCCTCAGGCACTGAAGGGATCATAATTACAGTTGCAACTCCACCTTCTGGCTTATTTTGCTCTAAGGAGTCCAAGATTTTTGGATCTTTTATTTGAATAAATGTGGATACTTCCTTCAGGGTTTGAAAAAGGGAAAAATTGACAGCTACATTCCAAAGAAAGCTTAGCTGGATGGAAAATGACTGCTTGCAATACTAACATGCGCTTTGTTTAGTGGCACAAATCGTTATCATCACTTTTAAAATGTGTAACTAGAATAAACACTGAATATGAAAGCAAAGAACTCATTTCATGAGTTAAAGATTTCCATATGAAAATAAATGTATATGTGTGAAATCTTTTTTTGAACAACCTTCCACAAACGTATGGGAAAAATACGGTGGAAAACTATTCTTACCAGAGGCATTTGGGCTCCTTTAAAAGAACACACAAAGGGTAAATGAACCACATGGAGATGGACAGTGCAAAAGCAGATACATCCTTGACTAACTTTGTTCTATGATAGCAAAGAATCTGAAGTTTTCCATAGTTGTCTCCATATTTGTAAAGCTAGGGTACTGCCTCAGACACTCTTCTATGCTACAGACAGTATTTTTAACATTTAGTATTCCTCTTCACCACACCTATCTGTAGCAATCAATTTTGTGATTACTCTCAGTGGCTTCAGAACAACATTGAAACTCATATGGTCCTGGTCAGAAGGGTACATACAGCTCTCTTTTTAAAAAGAATTATACACAGATTTGGTTATAAACATCTTCTTTCTGCATCCTTAGAAATAAATAGAGACTCGGAGTCATACACAGGATTTAATGGAAAAAGTTATAACCCTGTGTAAAGACAAGCACCAGCAGTGGAACAGTGATAAATGAAGCTGTTCAGGCTCCCTGGCATGTTGATTCTGTGGAGTACATTTTACTGAAACAGTTTCCATATCATGTTTGGCCTCATGAATGTTCAGTGGTAGAGGCCAAATCCTGTCTTCAATCCAATCTCTGCAATTCCCTTCAACCACGTTGCAGCTTTCATCTGTTTTCTTGCATCAGATTCTTTCACGGGAGTTCAGCCGTGCCAAGCATCTTGAAGTTGTATTACCAAGAATGTTTCAAGCACAAATCTCTTAGCCTCATCACTGAACACAAGTGCCTTTGCCCAAGTGCAGAAAATGTTTCTTTGCCTTGAATTCAAGGAAAAAAACCTGGCAGTTTTTGCACCACTTTGAGTCAAGATCTTGGCCTTTAAAGCTGTGGCATAAACATAGGTGTTGAACCAAATCAGGATTTGGACTGTGGAAGAGGAATCAGTGTCTGTAGGAATCTGTGAAATGTTTCTGTGTGAAGAGAACATTCTCCAGTATGTCCCTAGACTGGCCTGTCTGCAGGGCTTTGGAAAAACAGCATCTTGATTTTCTCCACTACAACCCACATTCACTGATTGGAATTACAGCTGTGCCTTGGTCTGAACAGTTTTCACCCCCTCTGTGCCTGGGGTGTCAACCCTTACTCCCTTCTCATGAGCAGAAATTAATGGGAGAGGAGGGAAACTTTTGTTAGTCTTGGCTCAGGGCTGGCTGGGGAGCTAGTAGGCTGACCAAAGTGTCAAGATGTCACCAGAGGAGATTAACCAAAACAAAAACCCCACGATGATCAATATCAAAACCAGGCAGGAGTGTGAGATTTGAGGGCTCACATGTAGATCAGGAGGGTATCAGGTGACCACACGGAGCAGAGGACTCAGAAAAATGCTCAGTAGGCTGCAAGTATCTGGTGTACCAGTCACTTCTTTACTTTTCCTTAGCTAGACTGCTGCACCTTGAGAAAAAGCCTTTCCTGTCATCAACTCCTGCCTCCCCTACCTCACTATGCCAGGCAGCAAACATGTGCTGGAGGGACCTGCCATCTGCTCCTGTCCTGCTCCCTGGCAAAGGGAGAGCTCTCCTTGCCACTACCAGAACACTGGTGACATTGCTCCCATGTCACCAATCCCAGTGTAGAGCACTGCCCTGCTGGTTCTGGGACATTTAGCAGGTCATGGATTGGTTTTTGGGGTGCTCAAGCACATTCCTAACTGGAGCCTCTTTAAAGAAATGTTTCTGGCTAGGGATGGGAATGAGTGGAAGATGGAAGGAGAAAGTCAACAAGAAAAAGCAGGTGAGGAACAGCAAGGAAATGGAGAAGATATTGTGTCTTTCCCTGCTGCAAATGGGATCATTTCACTTGAAGAAGAAACATCTGAGAAGTAATTTAAAAATACTGTCTCAAAACAGTTAGAACTAGTAGACTTCAGTCAGGGGAAATCTGTCTTTAAGTTCGAGACTCTGGAACTGGATTTCTATTGTGTTTGAACCAGTTCAGTCAACCCCACTTAATTTCTATTGTTGAGGGAGTCTAAAATAGGCAGGGAAATAAGAAAAAACCAAAACTGGGCAGACATGCTGAGAAAGAAAAGATCATTTTGAGAAGAGGGCAAAAAAAGTGGAGAACTGACTGACAGAAAGAATATAAAATGTACCTAGTGAAGCAATTTTTTGGGATTTTTTTGTTTGTTTGTTGGTTTGTTGTTTTTGGTTTTGTTTTTGGTTTTTTTGGTACTTTTGTTTTTTGTTTTTCTGTAGAGAATTTGTCTTCAACCTATTGTAACAATCCACCTGTACAGTAACTGTAAATACACTGGGCATAATAAGCTAATCTTCTAACTTTTCTTTGCGTCACTCTCATGGGGAAAATGTCACCAGAGAAATTTATCTGACATGTTGTCATTTCTCTTTGCATTTTAAACCTGTCCAAAAAGAAAACGTGAAGCAGTTTGTTTGAGTTACAGAAGGGGTTTTGGCTTACTCCCCATGAAAATATGATTATAAATTCCTCCTGCATTTACTGTTGGCATATTATAAACAATTGAGTCCACTGATTACTGGGTTATATAAGAATTTTCATGTTATTTGAGATCTAACTCATCAGGTGCTCTATGAAAGTGACATAGATATTTTTTAACATCTAAAATTCAAACTAATAGAAATTTTTTCTGTTCTGTGGGATTTTTATTACTAGCCTGGAGAGAAGGAAAGAAAACTGAGGGAGTTCTTGCCTCATACACCCAGGATGATTGCTTTCAGTGCAATTTTTACCCATTTGCAGCTGGCCTGTGAGTATTCCTGCTCTGTGACAATGTTGTCCTCATCCAGATATTCAAACATTTCAGTGTCCTTACTTAAACCTCTGGGGTTCAGCCTCTGCATTTGATTCAAGATTTTGAAAGTCTTGGCCTCTATCCCAACGCTGCTTGGTGAATTGTAGGGCGTGAAAGAAGCTGCATTTGGACCACCATATTTTACCTTAGTGTGGAACACTGAATTATGTGTCAGAGATGGGGAAAAACCATGGGAATGAACATAATCTATTTCTTAGTTTATAGTCACGAAGTCCTCAAGGAAGCATCCCAAAACCAGAATGCTGGATTTGGTATTTCTGTGAGTTAGCAGAAAAATATGACTTCCCATTAAGTATATGCCCAGCAGTGCTTAAATTTTTGATAAAGTCATAAAAGATGCAGAGCAGTCACACAAGTATTCCTGTAAGACATACCACAAAAACTAGTTTTTTAGAAAAGCTTTCTGGGATCTTCAAAACACAATTGTAGAAGAGATTATCTGTATGAGGGTGACCAAGCTGAGGAACATCATTTCAGAAAACATAACTATCCACACTATACATAGTTCTATGCATTCTATTGTATTCTATGGTATTTGTCATACTCTGACATATTCTTACAAACTATATTTTTGCCTCTTACTACTATACTGAGGCAAACCTGAACCTCAGCTATTTGGGTAGGTTAGAGTAAGGGTGTTGTAAATTTCCTTTTTCTACAAGTTTCTGATAGGTTTAAAGGTTTCTTTAAAGAGAAAGCAAAACATGTATATGTTGTAGTTACAGCAAACCGGACTCACATGGTTCCTTAAGTTCGCTTCAGCTTGATGATGAAAGAAACCTTGCTATTAATAAGAGAGATTCTCTGAGTGAACTAGCAGTCTTCACTCTTTCAGTTTGACTTGTCAGTTTTGGAACCAGTTTTCTGATATAACAGCATTCTCTTAGGCAGAAAGCTGCAGAGACCATCTTGTTCTTTTGCTGGACTCATGGAGCACCCAACAGAATTTGAACCCTTTGGATGACACTGGATTTCCAACAGACAAGAAGCACATGCTCCAAGATATTTAGAACGGATCATAAATCCCATTTGATAAAAGTGCAAGTGAGACATAATGTAAAACTTATAAAATTGATAGTTCAGGAATTGGTTACTCATTGATAAGAGGCTCGTACAGCAAAGTAAGAGCACACTGAAGAAGAACTTTATTAGATCAATTTCTACAGTGGGATTTGTGGCCCACGACATTTAAAAAAGCAGGAAATCCTGTGTCCCACCTTTGATTCCATTATCAGCCCTTTAATGGCATTGTTTATAAATACAATCATTATTTGTACAACAGTGACACTTAGAAGCTTTAAATACGAGACCACAGTTGAGTCATTTCATCTCTTGGATTCCGTTTCCCAATCTCACAGTAATATTTTAGAGCCATGTTCTTAGGAAGGCTTAGCAATGTTTGCTGAGCCCTTTGAAGAAATGAAACAATGTATTAAGGTATAAGGAGGGTTGTTATTTTTAAAAATCCTAATAATTTTTCCAAAGCAAACAATTTTGGCAACATGATAAAAGGCAGGAGAAAGAGGGAGTGTAGGACTGAAGACAGTGTGTTCATTTTTTCCCTCACTAAACAGTAAACTCTTTAAGGAGCACTATATACTTTTCATTCTCATTGTTCTATCACCCAGACACTTGCAGTCAAGAGCAGTCATTTCACATCTGTATTTACACATCTCAAGCCATAGTCTGTGCTCATGCTTTTCAGCACTTTATGCATTTATTTAAGGATCAACTTGGAGCACTTATTTCTCCTATTGAGAAAACACATCACATTCACACATCACAGTCTGCAACTGCAGAACTACTATAAATCATAAAATACCACTGACATTCCCCTTTCATCTTCTGATAGATGCTCTCTTTAGGGGTTTTTCCTTTATTTAGGTTGCTTTGCCACTTCTTCCTTGGGATTGAAATACATTGTCTTTAATTTCTTTTCTCAGCCAATAGATTTTTTCCTCCTGATAGCACACAACAGAGTGATTGTGAGCTATGGGTGTATGCAAGCCCACACATGCATTTTTGGCAATCAAAAACTGTACCATAAAGTCAACTCCTTTACCAAAAGACAATGCCCATATCAAAACCATTAATCTTACATTACATCTATCAGTGATATATTTCCTGTAAATTTTGTTGCCTAAGTACCAGTTTGGGGATCGAAAACATTAAGGTACAACTCAAACCGTGACATTTGTGTGCTGTGAGGACTTTGCTTTCCATGGTTTTAAGCTGAATTCGAGTGCTATAAATTAGTAAATGTCCAAGTGAGAGGAAGAAGTAATTTGGTCTAAAAGAAAAAGACATAACATGGAAAAAAAAATACGTAACACAGAAGAGACAATATCAGGAATAGAAGGGAATGTCTAGAGGAGAGGCCAGTGGGAAGTTTCATAGGCAGCCAGAAATGGGATGAGATTTGGAGGGTGTTACTGTAGAGATGCGGTCAGGACATTAGGAATATTACAATTAAAAAAAAAAAACAAAGAGGATGTTATTTGTTTTGAGCTCTGCAGGTAATTCTTCAGCATACTTAAACTTCATCCACAAGTTGCTGCTTGTTGGCTTGTTAAGTCGAATCACTTGCTTTTTTAATCACCTCTATTGCTGATGATAAGCCTGTAAATATTTTGTGGTAATATTTTGTGACAACTACTTCCCATCATTGAAAATACGATCTAGCTCTGACAAAAAGGTGATTAATGAGGCTCCACAGCTCTTTTGAAAGTTCTTTTGTTATGACTATGAAAAATAGAAATATAATTCAAAAAAATATGCTAATTCCTGATGAACTTTAAAAAAGTAAGCAACAAATAGTCTGATTGGGACATTTTGGGTAAATTTAGCTGGTCTGAATCAGTGGCTAACATGAAACAGCTGGATTTATGGTATTCCACCAAACTTCTTTCTGTTTTCTGTTTAAAGTCACCATTAAGTCCATTGCTTGTTTTTAGCTACCTAGTTTCTAAAAGTTGTACATTACTTTAAATTATTTGTTCGGTAAATCTGGTCACAAGATACTGCCTGGACTGTGCATGAAAAATATGCTGGAGATAAACTGTTTGTCTGTCTTTCTGTCTAATAACAAAAGGTTCAGCTCTTTAAATAAAGTTAAGGCAGTTTATCTGGAATAGGAATTCAGCTCATTTTAAAAGCCACTTTTTGAAAAGATTCATTTCCTATCTCTAAGGTGAAATGGGCTCTTCTTGGATTAGAAAATACTGTCTTCTTCAGCGTTTGCAGGATTATGTCTCCACTGTGTGAACCCAATACTCACACAGGATTGTGTAATGGTAAAAGTATTTGCCTGGAACAGCCAGCTTCATGATTGACTGATGATGTTCTACTGAAGATTGAAGTGAAGATAACATTTTCAAAAGAAAAATATTGCTGGCACTTGACTACCTGTTCTGTACAGCATTTATTCGCACTTGTCAACTAACCAAAATAAAACCTTTAATACTGCCAATTTGTGACCTTCTTTGCTGTAAAATATTCTGTTACTAAATCAGCACTTCTGTGCTGCCTGTGTTTGTCTTAAACCTTTTTGTGAAACAGTATCTACCCCCTTAGAGCCATTTACTGCTCTTGCTGTGTACGCAATGAGAGTTCTGTGCAAAGATCAAGGGGACATTAGGTGTAGTTACATCCAGGTGATAGTGATGCAGGGTTTACTTTAGGGTTGCTCATTTATTAAGATACATTTTATGTGCTCTTACTGAAGGACAGCTCAGCGGTATTGGAGCCTGAACTCATTGTTCTCAACATTTAAACACTTTTTACACTGAATAGTTGGGATGAGCTGGGTAAATGTTTTGAGGTTTTTTAAGGTAATGAGTGAAAGACACATGAAACTAGAGTTATGTTTTACCAGCCATAAACTATACTGCCTGAGTTATAATGAGAAGATGCTAGATTTCTTATAATAATCTGTGATGAATAGGAAGTGGTTTTGCCTATGGCTATGTTGTGCTAGGGTCTGATATCAAAGCTCATAAATGAAAAAGTCAGAAGGGGCCACTGTGATGATCTGGTTTGGCCTCTTTTATAATACAAGCCATTGGACTTCCCTGAATTAATTCCTGTTCGAACTGGAGCAAAAGTTTAGAGAAGCAACCAATCTCAATTAAAATATTTCCAGTGATGAAGAGCCCACAGCAATCCTTAGTGAATTGTTTCAAGGAAAAACTATCTTTGCCCTTACATTTTTGAGCCTTATTTTCATTTTGAACTTCCCTTAATTCAGCTTCCAGCAATTAAATCTTATTATGCCTTTGTCTGCTAGACTAACTCTTATTTATCAAAATCATATTTCTGCCATAGATACTTATGATCTGTGATCATCTCAACTCTTCACCTCTTCTTTTCTAAAACAACATATGAAACTCTTAGTGTGTGCTATAAAACTTTTTCTTGCAGTTTAATCAGTCCCATGGCTCTTCTTCATAGTCTGTGTAATCCCTTAGCATCCTCTATGGATTGAAAACATGAAGAATGGACTGTAGCCCATCATGAGTCCTACCAATGCTTAGTGTAGCAGTGACATCATCTTCCTTGCTCTTCATGCATGCTCTTGGATCCCTGGGATCCCTTTTGGCTGCAGTGCTCATTGAGAAGTTACCTTGAGGAAGTTACTGACCATCAACATTCAGAGGTTAAGTTAAAGTTAGAAATATACTGAGAAACTTAGAAATAAATAAAAAGAAGAAATATTTCAGAAGATATTTTAGCATCCTTATGTAAGACCAAATTATATCCAAGCTGAACACAGCTGCACATGGGTGCAGGAAAAAATTCCAATCACTGCCTGCCTCTCTTATAGGTCTATGTATGTAGTTGTGTACAATAGCTTTAGTGGTTAGAGAAGAAACAGGATTGAGCTTCAGGTGCTCCGCTCCAGAGCACAACAACTGGGAAGTGAGGAGAGAAAGAGGTAGGTGGCCCCACCCACAGCAGAACTTGCTCCCCATCTCTCCACAGTGCTGTGGAGGTGGGCTGGGGCAGGGGGGATCCTCTGGCATTCCCTTCCTGAACATCACCAGTCCCAGAAGATTGTAAGGAAGGAGAACATGGAGAGGCAAAGAGGTGCCTGGAGGTGGATTTCTCTAAATCTACTTGACTACGAAAGCCCAGGTTCTTTCAGTTTTTAAAGCAAGGGTAGCGAGACAGTCAAGACCATTCAACTGCCTGGCAGTATTCCTTCAGCCTTGCATGCTGTTTTCTCTAACCAGCTTCCTCAAAGTAATTTTACACTTCATCTTGGAGAATGAGTAAGCATCCTCACACCACTTTAGACAATATCATCAAGAGTTTGTGTAACTTGCCCAGCTACCTACATAAAGCAGCCACTCACGCCCGGGAGATTAGTGAAGCTTATGCTAAACCTCCTTCCTGTGTATAGTCTCTGTTATTGCATGAGATATGCAACATGCATGAAATACTTATATAAAATCTCATCTAGGTATTGTTGCTGATGGTTCCTTTGCCTTTATTGTGGCAGCATAGGTGGGCTTTCAGTTTATAAATACTCCTGATATCAGCTAACAGTACAGGGTAAAAACGGACATGTTTTATACAGTAAATTAACCTGTGACAATGTCCCCACAGGAACTACACTTATACTAATGTTTCATTTACTGCATTTATTTAAGATACCAAAATTTATTGCAACTACCACAGCCAATTTATGTGCTTAGCATTCTCTTACACACCCTTGAAATCTGAAATTCATTAACATCATACATATTTTAACACACTCGTCTGTCTCTTTCTCTTTACTTAACTGTGTGTAGGATCTAAGATATTTTCCTCAGGGCTTGGAGAGGTGTTGCTCCACACTGTGCTGTAGCACAGGGTCTTGGATATACCCTCTAGGAGTTTAATGAGTGTTTATCTTCTGGTAGTGCCAAGAGGCTGTCTTGCAGTCAATCCTTCTGGTGGCTGTAGTTTCTCAATGCAGTGCTGATCACATCTCTGTGAAGGTGGATCTTACTCTCCTTCAGAGCAATGTCAATGACCCAGTGTTGTAATAATGTCTCAGAGAAACACATGCTTCCCCACTGCCATATTATATCAACAAGAATTTCCTTTTTCAATGCCCTGAATTTTTTCAAGATCACAGTTTGTCCTGGGGACATCTGCAGTTACCACAAAATCTCCTGCTTAGAAGGCAATCAAGGTTTTGGTTGCAGTGAATTCTCATCTTTTCATGTGCACTGTTTCTCCTTGTCCTCTCACCACCACTAGTGACAGTGCTGGTGGGGCTGTGAATGTAGAAATATGCAGACAACATTGTGTGCAGCATCAGGATGTTGTTCAGGCTCTTGGTACATATATTTCTTTATTCAGGAAGGGCTGGCAGTATGTTTTCTTTGCCTTTTGCAGAGATAGGGTCTCACATTCTCTTGAGGTCATTGCATCCACTCAAGCTAGCACACTCCTGGGTTAAGTTACCATCTCTAAGCTGGGAAACAGTTCAATTCACAACATACAGCTCGAAAATGAAGTAATAGTTGCTAAATTTACACTGACCTGTGACAGTGCTTTAATGTTACATTTACAAGAGATATATGAATACTATCTTCCAGCTCAAAATTGTAACTTCGTGCATTTTCGCAGAAGGTCCGTTCCTACTATGCTCCAAGGCCTGCTAGGGATGCTGCAGTTTTTCATAGTGTCTTTTGCTGTTTGGACCACATTTCCCCACATGCCTCACATCTGCTTACCAGGTTCCTGGATATCCTTGATATAGTTTGGCCAGTCTGCTGCGCCTCTGGCTCTCCAGATACAGAATTCTCTTCCAAAATGGCTCCGTGTAATTCTTAAGAGTTTCTACTTTCAGTCATCCAACTGCCCTTACATACACTATCTTCTGTGCCCAATACATCTTGATAGCTCCAATATCTTTGAGAAGCAAGCAAAATTCTACCCTGATGTCTGGCTACCCTATCAGAAATCTAGACGTAAGCACTTGTAAATCTTTGCCTTGTGAAGTTTGTTTTCAGATATTTTCCAAACTCCTGCCTTGAAACTATCTGTATAAGAATAATAAAAAAAGGAAAACTATCTACTTCACACATATATTGGGCAGAAACTCACTTTTTAAAAATCCCTGGTTAAAAATAGTATATGATTGGATTTTCTATCTGTCAGAGTTCTTCTTGCTCATTTTCACTGTTTTCATGCTGTAGGACTTCTATGGCTAAAAATGAATTCTTATTATATAAAAGTAGAATTGCTTTGTTGAGTCAGAAGCTTTTGTTTAAAGTTGTCTATGACTTTCTGTGCCTAAACTTACACACACAACTCTATGGCCAGACACTCTTCCCAGTGCATGTTTTCATTCTTTTCATAAGAGTGACCTTGACAAAAAAGTTATGAAATGTTTCTGTCTTCAGTGCAATGCTCCAATTCTGTTTCAATTGCATCATATTATTTAATTGCCTATTGATTTTAGTCATTGCCTTTAAAGGTGTGAGATATGTGCCCTGATAGATGTAATGGCAGAATTACACTGAAGTTTTCTTTCTATAGCATCTTTCTTCAGTAGCTTTCAAGGGTTTCCCATGCATTCAAGATTATTGGAGTAAATACCAATAGATATTTTAATAATCTGAGAAATGAAAGAAAATAATAATGAAAAGCATAAATATAAGTAATTAAAATATATGTTAATAAGATGATAAGAATATAAAATGAGAATGTAATGGAAAAAGGAGACAGCAGTCAGCCTTCTTCTCTCCTCTGCACATCCTCCTCCTGGCCACCACCGCTCCCTGGGAGTCAGATCTTGTTAGCATTGTCTCCACACTGAGCCCAGCAGTGATCCCTCAGCTCGCAGGGAGCCACGTCAGCATCTGGCATGGCACAGATCACTGCTGTGCAAATGAGCTAGACAGGGGCTGGCAGAGGATGGTGTAAGGCAGAACTCGTTTGTTCAGGCACAGTTCTACCACTTATCAGCCATGCCAGCTCAGGCACAAGTTTCTTCATCAGCCCTGTAGACCTGTCCTGGGCTCCTGGACATAATTTAATGCATGAGATTAAATAATGATCTTGTGGGGCTGTGAGTTCAGACTTCAGTGACACCGTGCATACTTTCTTTTTCACATACATAATACAGGAGGAAGCCACTACTATGAAGATTTTAAACCAAAGCAGTATTCAGCCCAAAACAAAACCCGCTGGACCCGCATCTATTCTGTAGCATGACTGGCATACAGGTGAATCAGCCTGGAAACTGCTTACCATGAGAGAAACTAAGTGACTGTAAAAAGAATATGACATCATTTCATGCAAATAATAACTTGATGCTTAGGATGTGACAGGTATTTCATTATGAAATGACACAAATACTTAATTGTTAGTTTGGTTCAATTGCTACCAAAGATTGGCCAAAGATGGCTGGAAGACAAGCACATGCTCTCAGAGTTGCTGTCCAAGACTATCTGACTTCTACTCCTGCTTTACTTGTAAGAATGAAAACACTGACTTTCCCAGGGCACAAATAAGGTGCAGGTCTTTCAGCATTGCTTGCTGATGGGCAATGAGAACTTTCCTGGCTGGCATAATGACCTGAAACACTATGGAGATTCTGAATTTAAGAAAGCAACAGATCTGCATAGGAGCCCCATATTAAATTGGGTTCTCAGTACATATGACTTTTCTCCTCAGTCCCATTGTTTCCTCTATTGTCCTTTATTAGGAAGAAACTTCAGCATCTTGTCCCGAAGAAAACTGCCTTGCATTTTAACCAGATGCCCATTTTTGTCTTGAGTAATTGAAACCCCTGGGACACACCAAGCACACATGCATCCACCAGCATGGATTACTGCAGTCTGAAGAGTGGAATAGTTCCTTTTTCCTTGTAAAAATTTTGCAGTGAAGCTGAGGAGTAAGATTGATTGATATTAGGTGGATTAGGGAGCCTGAGAACAGCTTGAGGGCTGAAGGGACGTGTAGGTTGGATCACAGGGTTTAGCTGTGTGGTGCTGGCCTTGAATAGAGAGGACAACAAACAGGTCTGATAAATAGTAGCCAAGATTCAGGTTTTAAGCACCTCAGTGATCGACAAATGGAAGTCTCATGGGAACTGAGAGGGCCTTGGTGAGGGGAACATTGCAGAGGCCAAGAGCCACAACTTTGAAGGGCTGTGGGCAAAGTACACCTTGAAACACTTCTGCTCTACCTTCACTGGGTAGCTGATGTGTGCCTTGTGCTGGGGCTCACACAGGTACAGAGCTCAGCCAGGCTGAGCCATGACCTCTGTGAGTGCTTGCCTTCCCTTATGGTAGCTGCAACACTGGGAGAGCTCTGCTCACCCACAGGACATCAGGCAGGCTGCAGAAAATGGTTCCAGCACAAAGGTTGGAAGTCATGTCTCCATATTGTCGTTAGCTGAGTGGGCAACGGCAGGGCAAATTATGCGGAGAAAAGTTAAAATAATTTTCCCCAAGTCCTGATAAAATCAGGTTCTCTATGCATGTCAGCCTTTCTGTGCCACTTACCTATCCCTGAAGGAGAGTTGGTAGCATTGTACTCTTTTCACCTCGGTCATAAGTCACATAAGATTCAATAGTTAGGGCTGTCCTTTCCTGCACCACTTTGAGGAACCTCACTTCTGTCATAAAATTGCTCTTACCTTAGTTTTAAATTTCTTCTCTGACATGCCTGAAGTAAAAAAAAAAAACAAACAAAAAACCTAAAATCAAGTGTGATAAGAGCATACTATAAGTATTTTCCTCTGAAAAGTCAAACAAGCTTCCTCCTAAGAGCAAGTAAGGATACTCTTCCAGCCCAGTTGCTCAGCAAGACGCTACCAAAATCTTACTTTTCAAAATAAAAATGCGCCTTTGTTTCTTTCAGGGATAAAAAAATTTAAACCCTCTCCTCAGAAAATCTGGAGAGTTTTTCCAAACTAGAGGAGCAGATCTGTCCCTCACAACACTCACTCAACAACTTTCCCTTTTCAGTCCAGCGGATTCCTTTATCATTCAAAATAGGAACATCTTTATTTAGAAGTAATCTGAGGATGGATTTATCATGAAAGCAGAAAAGACATGAGAAGGAGGTTGTCTGCACATGTCGAAAAATGATCTAGAAGAAAGTGGGAAGAAATATCAAACATATTTCAGTAGGAGGTTATATCACAACTCTCCCATAAATTTGGTCTGGCAAGAACCTGTAAAGCAGAGTTTGAGCCTACATGACATGTACATACAGGGAAAATCTTCATATATCCACATATTTGGTTTAGTTTTGAAGTGCTGGTGCAATGTGTGTGCACAGGAGACAACAAGGGCACATGCAAGTGAAAGCAGAAGAGAGTTTCTGTGGCTATGCCAGCAGGGCATGACTATATAATTTGTAGTGTGGGAAGAAGCTAGCAGAGAAGATCTTTGTTTAAAGTATGATGAAATACCTGGGTTAAAAGATTAATACAAAGAGAGCATGTGAAAAGTCAGATTCATGAACACAGGAAGGTGAAGGATCGATAGGAGTGGTCCAGAAAGACAGGATGGGCTGCACACAAAAGGCAGAGGAGAAAAGCAGGGCACCAGCTATAGCCCAGTGTAAGAGAAAACACCTCAAAATTGAGGAAGACAGTAAACTTAAATGAGAAGAAATAATGTGAAGACACTGAAGAAATACAAGGAACATAAAGCAAATTTTAAAAATTTTTGGTAAGTTGGGAGTTTTCCAGGATGAGGACTTTTTGTTTGGGGGGTTATTGCTCTTTTGGTATAAAATGCACTATAGAGACAGAGAAGTGTCTACAGTCAATACTGGCTTCTTGCTACCTCTCTTATGATATTGCTTGAGGGTTTTTTGGTGTGTTATAGGTTTTTTTGATTGGTTAAATGCTTGGTTGGTTGGTTCGCNATGGATGGGGTTTTTTTAGTTTGGACAAAATTTTTTTCATTTCCTTGACAAGCTCTCTAAAAAAGCAGCTGCTCCAGCTGTGCCTGTGTATCCCTGTTACTGGCTAGTATTCAAACTGTCCCATTTACTTTCCAAAAAATAATCCAAAAAAGTTTCACCAATTTTTTCACATTAAGGGAAATTCTCAGCTATTCCTTGAGCAGTTAATTCTCTTCACATCATTTGCAAGGAAAGATAAGAATAAGGTGTGAATATCTTTCCTCCTTGTCTTGACTGAGCTATGTCCATACTATTCTGTCAGGATTTCCACATACAGGTGGGATGTAAGCATAAAGGGGCAGTGAAGGGGAGCATGAGCTAGAAAAGGGAAGTAAAGAGCCAGGCAGAAAAAAAATGTGCAGATGAATGAAACAAAGCAAAGGTAGTCAGAAGAGAGTCTACAAAATGTGGAACAAAAGTAAAGCAGAATATAGAATAAAAACTTGATAGGTAGAGGAAATGAAGAGACATACAAACTGCAAATAGAGCAAAAATGGAATTGAAAATGAGAAAACTAGTAAGGAAATGAAAACGTAACAAAATTTGGGCAAGAAATCTAGAACAGTGGGAAGAAACTAAAGGAAACTCTAGGGCAAACTAGAGAAAAGTAGAAAGAAAATAAGTAGAAGAAAAGCAGAAAAATAAGCCAGTGAATAATTTTTTAAAAAGAGTAAATATTGACTGAGGTCAGTGTCCTTTAATTTATAGGTGTTTTTAGGGAAGAGATGCACTATATATTTGTGAAACACCTGAGAGGTTGGAAACAAATGTTGGAAACAGGCACTCTTAGCTGGAAAACATATTTTTATTTTCCTTAGGCCTTTCATGACATAGTTAGATCTCTGTAGCTAATCAGGCTGCTGCATTACTGATAGAGTATATTGACATTGAAAAAGAGTGGACATGAGGCACAACAGGTTCAGTGATGTGTATGTAAACATTTCTAGCTACATCCTCATGGGAAAAAGCTCCAACTCTCTCTATGCAGAAAACAAGTCATGACCTTTGAGAAAGTATGCAATAGAGATAGCTCTAAGCTGCCAGATTTTTATTCCTGTCCAACAGAATGGAAAGGGATGCTATGGAATTAGAAATTTGGCTTAGTTTCTTGAACTCCACTTCTACGTGAACACTCTTCTATTTATTTTACCACAATGGTTGAGTATTTGGGCTTTTTTTGGATCAATTTCTAACCAGACCCATGTCCAGTTATTCTATACATCTTTTCCCCCAGTTTTGAAGCATTATCTGCATTAAGATGTAGAGAGCCATTGACTTTATTCATGTGTGTAAGTGCTTACCTTTGCTACTAAGGCCTTCTAAATGCTTTAATTCACAGAACAGATTGTTCTTTTGGTGTGAAACCATACTTTTTTTGGTTAAACACTAGCAGCTGGAGGGACTTTAAATGTGTTTCAATAGGGACCATGAAACTGCCCTTTTGTTTTACATTTTCTTGTACTTAAGATTGTGCCCTTTTCCTTATACTTACTATTCACAGTGTTTAATGTAGATAGTTAAAATGCTTATAAGAGAGAGGCAGGGCACAGTTTAACCTCTGACAAGGGCAGCACTTTTAAATTCAACTGTAAACATTTAGTTTAGGAAAATCTGTTTCCACTTTCCCGATGAACACTTTAAAAAAAGTTTTTAAAAAGTGTTTAAAAAAAATTCAGCTTAACTACATACAGCAAAGCCATGATATCAGCCCTGCCCCAAAAGGCCAAATCCTGAAGATCCCTATTTGCATGAGAAGTCCTTCAGACTGTGAGTCCTTTTCAAGTGAAAGGAATACACATGTGATTTTAGGATTTGCAGAATTTGGCCTCCAGCTAATCACTTGGCAAAACTGTGCCTCCACAAAATTTGTAGTCTCAAGTAAAACTTCCTAAGTGGTTTTTGAGTCCTTTACAGTAGTATTAAGCTCCCTTAGGAAAAAAAAAAACCCAAACTGCCAGGTGATGAACTTTCCTGGGATTCAGAATGTTTGCTAAAACAATATCAAAACAATGCCCTAATAGCTGAGTAATGGAATTTAGAAAACTGAAGTTGTACAAAAGTGCATCCTAGAGATTAATGAATTAATCTCATTTCCTTTATGCATTTGAATAAATGTAAAAGACCAATTTGTCATGGAAAAGCTGATTTCAAATTGAAGAATAATCAAGTAATTTTAAATAGGCCAAATTCTGTAGCCTTACTGGAGGAAAATTCCCAGTGTTGTCATTTGACATCAAAGGAGTATTACCTGACTAAGGGCTGTAGCTCTGTAAAATATGATTTTACTAGAGTTGGCATTTTTATTTGCTTCCAGAAGCATTTTCAGAAGGGAAGCAAGGTTTCCCTTTCCTTTGTTGAAAGCACAGAGGGATTCCTCTTTTCCAGCTTCTTTGATAAGAAGTGCTGCACCACACCACTGTTTCTTCTTGCCTGTTACAACAAGAATGTCTCCTGCTGCTTCAGCAGATATTTGAGGGCAATACATGTGTCAGTCTCTCCAGGGATCCTCCTGCAGCCAGTAATGTCACTTCAGATGGCTCCATTGCACTGCAGACAACACGGTGTGGGATTGTATCCAGAATGCTGACAGAAAGAAAAAGATAAAATCCACAGAGCAGGCATTGCTCAAGGAAGGTTCACACCAAAACAAACAAACAAACAAACAAATAACCCCCACAAAACAAAAAAAAAACCCAACCAAACAAATAAAACAAAAAAAACCCCAGAGCTACTGTAGGTCAACAGCAGAACTACAACTGTTCACAACTCCACGGCATCTCTATCCAATTATCCCAACGGATTTGGCAAATGCCCAAAAGGAATTATATGGTTGTCTACTTTTGTAGGAAGAAACAAACTGGATAAAGTTAATTTCTTTCAATGACAGACATCTGTGAATTTTTTACTAGGTTTACAATTGAAATGTATTCCAAAAGGCTGGGGGTAGCAATATAGTACTGAAGTCTTTTGCCTGAATGTTAAATATTATTTTATTCTGAATGTATTTTCACTAAATCAGGCTTCTGATATTGCATGAGTTGAATTAGACATCTTAATAGAAAACTCTTTGTGTTCAGAGGTACAAGAATCCTCTAAAATAATTTGAAAATAGATGCTCCATGTTTCATAACGCCAAAATTTTGCAGGCTGCTATCTCTAGTGCTCCCTCTCTTTCACTGTTCCCCCATTGAATCTAACCCAGATGCAACACTAAATACCACTTTATTGAAGACCTATGCTTCTTCCATCTCTGAAGAGGAAAGGAAACCTTCATCTGTAAATATGCATTTTTGGTTGTTTTGTTCTTTATGTGTTCCAAGATGTTTCACATTAGTCTCAGAGGCCTAGGTCGTATACAGAACAGAAGGCAGGTGAGACAGTTCATGATAAATGAAAATTATCTCATGAACATCAGCACCTCATTTGTGTACATGTGTGTTTTCCCCGTTGCCGAGTTAATTATTCTTGGTAATAATATTGAGTCAGACACATGACTATATCATTGCAGACAAACCCATGTTATTAATGCATTTTCACTAAAGTAATCCTTGCCACAGGCAAGATTTTAACCTTCTAAGGGGTTAGAAGCTGCTCATGCACGTAGTTGCTCTTCCCAAGGAACAGACTGTGAACAAACTTAAACTTGTAGTCCTGGTTTATGCCTTGTTCTCCCTCATCTCTGGGGAGGACTAAGACAGAGCCACAACCATTTTAAATATCTCTGAAGATTCTTTGATACAGATGAAGTTCTATGTAAAGATCATATAAGAAAAAAAACCTGGGTTAAAGAACACTTTTTTCTTAAAGTGTCTGCAATTTCTTTATTAGGTACAGGAAGAAAGAAAAATACCAGCTCTTGTTCACGAAGAAGATAATCCTGGCTGTCACGCAGCCGCTCAGGAGAGCTGAGTCCTGTTTTGCTGCAGTGACTAATTCCAGCTGAACAGTGTACATCTTGTCTCTGCTGGCATTTCAGTTTGAAGGACCTTACCACCTAAAACTTGGTATCTCTGTTTTTTCCTTTCCCTCCCCTGGTGGCTGGCGGTGCAGCTGCCTGCCTCTGGAGCTCAACGCAGCTGCCCCAGCACTGAGCACCGGCAGCTTAAAGCAGAGTTACGGGCAGCAGCGTTAAAGAACACGCTCTTACTCAACAGAGCAGTTCCCTGCATACACTGGAATTAGAGCTGCTTACTTTTCTGACCAAAAGCCTGTTTCTACTATTGCTAGCACTGCAGAGCCAAGGAGCTCTGGGAGGGCGAGCTGGCTTCTATTCTGTTTTGTACATCATCAACCAAATTGTCAGCTGATTTCCTATTGTGGAATCTTTATTACCAGCAGTGGCCTATGAGGCAGAATGAATATTTTTTACTTTCAAATCTCGTGTGGAAGCTGCAGGTTAGCAGCTGGAAAAAAAAATTCTGACCTGTAAATTTAGCAAATATGATAGGAAAGTAATTGAAAATTTAAAAAAAGGATCTTAATTTTGTCCCTATTAAAGAGTAACTGAATTATAAACACATTTTTCAAAAGTGTCTTTTCCAGTTTTGTGTGTGTGCGTGATGTTTCTTTTCTACCCCCCCTTTGTGTCTTTTTTTTGTCTAATGTTCTTTAAGACTCTGTTAAGTCCCTTGGTTTCAAACCATGTTGAAGCATATAGTTTTGTTAACCCTAAAACTGGCATCCTAGAGGTGTCAAAAATGTGACTGGCTTAAAAATCTTAAATTCCAGAAAAAATAAGATATAAGTTTTAAACTCCTAATTTTTTATCAAATTTATATTTTCAGATGCTACAAATGTGAGGGGTAGAAATGCACACAAAGAAAAAGCAGCTTAAAATGGTCATGGGTTCATTCACGTCCAGGAATGGCAGTTATAAAGGAAGAAGCAAATATTGAAACTCAAGATAAAATCTTGAGACTTTTCAAAACTGAGCAGCACCATCCCCCCAATCCAAAGCAGTTCTTGTTCTGGAATTTGGATTGTAAATCTCCACTAAGAAGTTAGATCAAAAATACAGCACAATGGTGTCATTTCTGTAAAGAAAAATTAACTCCAAAAAACCCTGAAAGCAAAGCCATTAAAGCTCAGCAGCTGCTATGAAAAAACCTGAAGCACTTGAAGACTTGCAAGTGGAGATTAAGGTATACATCTCCTAGCCAGTTTTGTCTCCACATCTCTTTGCCCAGTGCATGTCCTTTCTGAGATGAAGACAGTTAAATCCAACTATCTCCTTATGCTTTGTTGAGGTCAAAAGTAGTTTAAATGTGAAAGGACTGAAGCACTTAGTCCTTGTCTAGGTAGCCATTATAGCAACATCTATTGACCCTATAGTTCCTTAACCTATGCTGATATTTTAGGAAGTCCACAGAACAGTTTAAATTATTCTGAGATGAATAAAATCATAAAGAAGAAAAGCACGTAACTGGAAAGCAGTCCTAGTAGAGAGTGGACTAAATCAAACTAATGCAGGAAAATAATGCAACTATGCTGTTAAAAAAAAATAAATTAAGGGAGACATTTTCACAGTTTGCAATCTACAGAACAAAACTCCATCCCAGGCAAGTGTCCCATGGCAGGAAATATAGTGTAAATAGAATTGGGCAGGAGGAGTAAACAGAGTTGAATTCAGTTTGTATTAGAAAGCTCATAGTAGCTCTAATTGTACAGAAATGACAGCCACTCAACATGGTAAACAGCCTACAGGTAGAAATCCTAGTGCAACTTCAAAAACAACAAGAAAAGCCGAGATTATTTGAATGACCTTTCTACCCTTGCAAAAAGAAGCACTGAAAATACGTCACAGTTGTACTGAGGAATAAGTGCTCACTCAAAGAAAGCATGAAAAATGCACAGATCTACAGGGTATAAGGTTTTCCTAACTAATGCTTCTCCAAGGTGTAAAATACCATTTCAAGAATTACTTATCCTGTTGTTCAAAAATGACCTACTTTTGCTGATACAGAAGCCCATTTTATCAAAGCTTTGGCTGAAATCCAAATAAATTGTTCCGTGTGAACTTTTGTATTTTTATCAGCTCTGCAAAACTCTAAAAAGATAAAGTCAAGATAGAAGACTAATCAAACACAAGGAGCTTTTTCCCATCCCTAGATGCAGCGAACTAACACAAAGTTAGTAAAACTAACGTGTGGAAGCAGTTTGCATTAAATTATTGTCATCAACTTTGCTCAAAACACAGAGTAAAATTTTTCTGAGAGTTCAAATGCCTGTTACATTTCTGAGAATGATTTTATTCCTTTACTATCCCTCTTGCTCCACGTACTTTTGGCTGGAATGTACAGAATGGCTAACTTGTGTGCTGAGTGCAATCTTAAGCCAAACCAGTAATAGCCTTTTTTGACAGCTGCCCGGGTTTTTACTCCCAGATCTTCATACTCATAAGAACCAAAGAAGTGGGAAAAATTAGATTGCTGGATGTTCTTTCAGGTTGAATTCCTGAAAATTATTTCTGGGAAAATAAAATCAAAATACTCTGTTAATTTCATTTCAGAATATATAGCTTTTCTGAAAAAGGTGAACAGAAAAAAAGCGACAGAACTAGCCCACCTTTGAATTTGTGATGCCTTCATTGCACACTCTACCTTGATGAGAAATTATCTATTTCCTGAGTTAATGGCAATTTTGTTTGCTGTTGCCGTTAGGTGAGAAAGGTGCATGCTGTTTCCTCCAAGAACAGAATTACTTTTAGTTCTTTAGTTTTTTCTTAAAATTAAAAGAAAAACAACTTAAAGAACAAGAGAAAAGTGGAAAGGTTTGTGTACGTACACAGTACAAAAAACACCAAAAAAAAAATATATATATAGCAAATAAACATAATCTATAACCATAGATGGTGTTATAATTTGGTACTTACCCGCATTTTTGTACATAGTTTTTTGGAGAGAAAATAAAAAGCTTCACTAAGAGATGTTACAGAGCTGCAGCACAGTGTCCACAACATCCTTCTCTAAAAGCAGGTGAATACACAGCAATTCCAGGCTTGATCCCTCATTATCACATCACGTGTTAACATTGGTTTGCACATCTACAACATACAAAATTTAAGTTTTAATCAAACATGTATCTATTTATTTTTATAACAAAAGGACTCAAATTTTGAGTAAAAAATCCAGAATTCAACAGTCAGTGCAAACCTACATTTTGTGTGGCAGCTGCCAATCTCCACAAGGGCAATAAGGAGAATTCCAAAAGGCAGTGGAAGAGCCCCTTGCTCAGTATGCCTATCAAGTAAGCCCATTTTGTCCTTTGGAATAATACATTGCGTGGTATTTTCTACCTTGTTTGGTATCCAGAATTGGAATTTATTGCCAGGCTTCCTGGCAGCAAGCTGTGCAGGTTGCAGGCGGAGGCTGATGGAGGTGAGTGAATTAATGTGGTGGCTGTTTGGAATGTCGTCCAGCTGCCAGGGAGAATTATGTTTGTTTGCCTTTGGCACAAGTGTGAAAAGAACAGCCGTAGATTTCAGAAGTGTGAGTCTACATTTTTATATCTCACACTAATGAATACATTTTTTTGTATCCTATACATTTGGGGAAATAGAATTTATTTGTAGATTTTATTTACCACTTGTGTGGTAGAGAAGGAATGTTTCCTCAGAGACTGAACTTGTAATTTAGAAAAGAAAAAGAAAAAAAAAGACCTGACTAAGCCAAAACAATGTCAGAAAAGTTATCCTAATTTCACTTGTTTTGCAATTATATCTAAAGTCAGATCATATAATGGGGAATTTCAGCAAGATTTGAAAATTTCTTCATGTAAGATTTTTTTTTGTGGTGGAGAAATGTCACTGAAAGACTTAACTTTGTTTCCTGCTGGAAATTTATTTCTTCCAGTCAAAACTTTCCTTTACCTATAACCTGTTAGTTATTCCTACTCCAACCTCCTGTGCTATCAACAGAGGGATGATAATGCTATTTGTTATGTGCTCTGATGTGAAAAGTGCTATGAAGATTGAATTGTTGTTGCTGATAGGACCAGAAATTTCCCCAACTAGATCTGTCAATAGCTGACACTAAAACAACAAGGTACAAAGTGCATTTGAAGACTGTCGGACACCATTGCTTTTTTGTTTTCTCCAGCAAACTATTCCTTAGATAACTGACTTGACCTAGCATTGCTTAAAAAGATCAAGCGCTCAGAAGATCAAGTGTCTCAGAAAGAAAGGAAAGGCTGGAAAGAATAATATTAGCTACTCCATACTGTGTAAAGCCTAATGATCTCTTGTCCCATTATAGTAAGTAAGTAAAACTGTCACTTATACCTCTTCTGTTGGTCTTAATAACATAGAAAGGAAAACAGCTTTCTGGGTTTGGTACAATAATGAATCAAAAATAACAATTTGAAAAATAATCTATTTTAAATAAGTTGCCAGAAATCACACTATAGGACAGATTTTAAAGAAGACAATAATGAACGTCTATACCTAGTATCTTAGTTTCTATGTATAGCCATGTAACTTACATATGTTATCAGGAAAATTGTAATTTCAAATAAGCTTTGCAACTTGATTCAATAATTCTAAATCTATTGTCTATCTATTAATTGATTGTTGTTAAGATTTTATTAGGCTATAACATACTTAAGTGATTATTTAAGGAGAAACAAATATATTTAAGAGAAAATAATTTGTTGAGTCAATATTCCTCAAATCTTTATTCATTCTAACCATTTAAAGAAAAATATTTGCAATCTTAATCAGAGCTCTTCAAGGAAGCAAAGTTGTTTTAAGTGGCATATCCAGCAGAAGAAAGAAAAATAGATGTAAGCTTGCAAACAAGACTATTTTCTGGTAGGATGAAGATGTGAGACGTCACTTTAGAGATGAGATTAGGAATGAAGAGGCAGAGACAAGAACAAGGAAGAAGAAAAAGAGGGGGGACAACAAGAATAAAAAGAACAATAGAAAATAGGGAGTAGAGGGTAAAGAATGTGACAGAGAAGACTGAAAATAAGAGTCAGTGGGGACAGAGAAAAAGCATAAGAAGCCAACGTGTGGGGGAGAGAGAGAATTACAAAAAATGAGTGTAAGGTGAAAAATCTGTAAAGGGAGGAAAAGAATCTCATGAGTGCTAAACTTAAGGAAGAATGGCAAGTTCCTCTTGAATGAATCAGTGCTTCCCAATTACCCACATGCAACCCCTCTGAGTCACCCTTGTTTCATGGCTGTGCAGCCTTGATGCCAAGACAGCTATTTAAAGCAGTGGTCCAGTGTCAGAGGGAGCAGAAAAGATGGCAGTAAAAGTTCTGTGGCAGGGAAGCCTTACTTCTCCCCAAGCCAGGCGTTCCTGCCAGCAGACCCAGCTGCAGCTGGCTATGGCTGGAGTCACTTTTTACTTGCTCTGCACGCAGGGTGAGTGACCCAAGAGCTGCAGGGGTGCCGCAGGCAGCCAGACTCCACAGCTTCCCCTCTGCTTTGCAAGCCGGTGCCTAGGGAACTGAGCGTAGGACGATATCTGAAGGACAGAGCACCAGCAGAAACAAGGAAAAAGAAAACCAAAAGAGAGCTAAAGGATGAAGAGAGTAAAAGAGGAAAGCAATTAGTGGTCATGGCCTCTTTACAGCAAGAAATTACTCGTACTACATACATAAGTGATCCCTATGTGAACTGTAAGTGGGAGAGGCACAGCAAGGAGCCTGCTGTTGATCTCATGAGCTGAGTAATATCCATGAAAACACAAGAGTGACATATTTCTGTCTCAAATCCAGCTATTCTTAAATGTGGAAATACTTCTGCTAGGGCAGTTCAATGGCATATATACACATCAGTTTCTTTCTGATCAGCTTTGACCTTTTCCAGAAGGCAAGCCCGGATTTATCTTCTTTATTTATTTTGCCAACATGGCTGTATTTGTCAGCATAGTAATTAGTTGAGTCGGTAGAGCTCTGGGAAGAGACTTCCAGCTGACATGTGCTCCCTCTTCTGGTTGGCATTTGTCTCTACACACTGAGGTCAAAATAAAGACAAATGTGGGTCCTCTAGCTTCTTAAAAGTAAGAGCCTTAAAACACTCTGTTTATTTTGATACTGTGAGATACTTTACTTTGACTGTGAGATCTCTGCTGCTCACTGTCCTCTTGGACCAAAAGGACATGAACATTGATGCACTTGCACCTTTCAGACAAATGATTTTACTGTCCATGAAGTCCATTCAAAGATTTGTTTGCTAAAATAGTATTCCTACTGTTTTACTGATAGGAGCATGCATTAGAGCCCCCGTTTTCTCCCCCAGAATGACAAGTCACTCATCCTGCCTCACACAGCCATTCCCAGCTGAGCTTGAATATAAGGCAACCAAAGTTTCATTTGGGGGGGATCTGACACATGATTAGAGGGGCACCATTGCAGAAAGTCTTGCTGGTCCACTTCATTTGAATACACAGATAGTGGGAAAACACAATGCTAAAATATCTCCTTGGTGAAAGAGCTCAATCTGAGAATTTCTGGGAAAAGCATTGGCTCCTTACTTTGACTGTGGCCTGTTGTGGCATAACCCTGTGAGCAAGTACCTACAGTTGGCAATGGAGTGGCTCAGTTCAGAGGGCCAAAGCCTGCTGCTGCAGGAATGGTTGTCCGGCTGGCTCGGCACTGGTTATTGAACTAAACTTGACAGCAATCAACTCTTGAATTCTAATCTCATCTCTAACACCAACTCCTGGTCAAAATCAGTTATGATCTTTCTGATTTGCTTCCACAGCTACAGAGAGGGAATAATCCTTGCTTATAATATTTACCAGGCACACTGAAGCAGATCTTCAGCATTTACACCTCATATCATCTGCTAAAATGCCTCTGCTTGACTAGGGGGGGATTAGGTCATGCCTCTTTGGTGCTACCACATAAATGTTAAAACTTAACCATCATCTGGTCTTCAAAAAGGGCAGCTCCAATTCCTTTTGTGTTTTTTTTTTTTTTTTTTTTGGTGTGTGTGTGTGTGTGTATGTGTGTGTGTGGAAAGTAACTATTTGAAATATTGTTTTAATAATAAGAAACAGAATAAATGTCTGCTTGGCCAGTTCTTATGTCAAGATCTAGGACAGATTGCTGGATAGTATTTAACATTCAAAGTGGAAGCATTACTTTGGCCCTTAGGCAAAATGTACCAGAAACTTGTCTAGGGTCATGCCAACAACAAATGATGAAGAAAGAAAACATTAAAAAATATTTAAATATAGTCTTTGAGTTTTTTCAAATAAAGAGATTAAATTTGGACAATTGTCTTAGAAATAAATTCAGAGAAAAATTAGATTTTTTCCTGCTCATCAATTTTCTAAATATTAAAATTTAAAACAATCTGTCAAATTCTATTTCCTCTCCTAGAATTTTGTCTTTACTGGTTTTTAACTGTTTTCTACTGTTTTCACAGTTCAGTCATTGCAAACAGCAAAGCAGTTGAACAAAATAGGTACCCATTAATATTTCCAGATATTTTTCTTTTTCAATGGCATATAGGCAAAGCTATATTCCATTTGTCCATAAGAATTTCACTCAAGCTTTTGGGGATTTCTTTTGGGTTTTTATTGTATGAAATCAATATTCAAATACATATTTAGTTAAGTTAAATTAACTTATCAGCTAATGCTTGCTAGAGCTTACCTCAAATCTGGAAATTAAAAAAAAAATTAATACAAATGTAATAAAAATTTGTAATTTTTATAGTATAATCCAAATGGAAATGTGATTTGTGTGAGATTTGCTTTACTATCATTGTCTACCACATTGCTAAGACTATATTTGTGGGACACAAAAGGCTCAAGGTACACAAAAACATTTGTTGATTATGTGATACAGATATACCTCAAATGCATATCTATCTCAAAGTCTTTTTAGCAACGCTGTCCTTTTTCAAAGAAACAAATCGGATAATGCTTATCTTCGTTTGAGACCAATGAAATAAAACAGGGCTGATGGGGCTCATTCTCATTCAGTATTTCTTTTCAGACCAAAAACCATTCATCTAACTGAATATTTACTCCATTGGATACCCAATTCCTTGTAAACCCAAAGAAAAGCTGGTACTTCAGAAACATATATCTTAGGCAAAGATTTTATAGCTGTAACACACAAATAACTCCAGTGACAGGGATTCTTGTGTCACATTATAAAAACCTGAGATATAAAACCACCACAGCCTGCATTTTGCTTATATCATTGGCCCACGAACTCTGCTTTGTGAGTGCTTGCTGAATAGATTGTGGCTCTCAGGGAACACCACTGGGCACAGGTCTGGAGAGTCCTGAGAGGCAGCAGAATAGAGCACCATGGCTGACATCTGCCTTGTGACCAAACATACCTCATGGGTCCCCTGGCATACAGTGCAGCTCACAGATGGTTCTGCAGGTGAAATTCTTGGCCAGCAGTGCTGCCTGTCTTCCTGAGAGAGGACCAGGGCTGCCTACCTCAACCTTAAAATGGAATTTTACTCAAAATGAGGAGGAAGGGATTCACTTGTTTATGGACAACAAATAATGTGGTAACAAGGAAATTCATCTTGTCCAGGCACATCCAAGATTTGAAGCAGTGTCTGAAATGGGGATTCACCATGACAGGTATATACTTAGCCCCAGTTACATGTCTGTCGTCGGTCTCCTTTGTGGACTCTCTTGCTTTCAAAACATGCTGCAAAGTCTTGATTTCACCCTGCATCAGAATGAAACCAAATGCCAAAACCTCAGAACCGTTCACGAAACAGAATCCTTGTTTCCTGGCCAGCCTTATTATTGAACCTTAATATGATACAACATGTGTCCATATTTGCACACATGGTCCACAGCCCTTACACATGTGTAAATCCTACTGAAGTCATGTATAAAGGATCAGGCTCTAAGGCTGTTATAGAAAAAGTTCATGTTTCACTGACTTTTGGTATTCTTTGAAGATATTACATTTAGAGTAAATATAGAGAAGTACATGTTATATGCAAGATTTTCAGAGAACATTTAACTTCCACACCAGAAGGTCACATCTAAGGCAATATGGTCTTGGAACAAGTTCAAAGTTGTCACACTTGATAAAAATAGCTTAAAGGGCACATAACTGTGCTGGAATATGGGAAAACAGTGGAACATGAGAGGGGGGAATGATTGAAGGCCCCATTACTAATTATGTACATACTTTGTTGCTATTGAAAGCTAGGTTTCCAAGCATGTACATGGTACTTAAATTAAATAAAAGTGCAAGCAATTAAAAAAATAGAAATGTTTTTGCGTTGCTATATCTAAGGAAAGAACCTTTTACAAATATAGTTTTATAGAATAAAGGAAAATCTTTTAAAAATAAATGAACAGAGGATAAATGTGTCTAGGTTTTTTTCCTGCTTATTCTTAGTTTTAAAATTATATTAAGATAATTTTATATGAACCTTTTTTGCATCACTTATTAGTATTTTTGAAATACTTCACTGAAAACCAAAACATATGCTTATTTTGTTAATATAAGAAGCTACATTCACTTTTTTTATATTTCACTTCAAACTGCTGCAATTTTGTTAGTTTCTTCCAACCTCCCAAAAAAGGGACAAATTTATACAACAAACTGAATCTTAGGAAAAGTGGAATCATCCTGGAGGATGGGCTATTATATATATATATGTGGTACATTATAAAAACATGTTTACATTAAACTCCCTCTTGAGATATACATAATATTGGCAGTAGTTAGCCCTTAGGACTGTGTTCTATGTATTGAATACCTGTCAAACCACAGTCAAATCTCCTGATGATGTCTAAGCCACAAATTAAAGTGAGCCTAAAATAAGGTCCTACACCCTTCTGCAAACTGATTCACTTGCACCAAAGTTGGGCTAAATGGGCAGCTCTCCATGACTGGGACACTCAGTAAGTCATGGGTCACATGTTCTACACAGAAAGCTATCCCATACATCTTCCAGTTCAATGTTTTGATTTATTGTGCTATATGTTAATTTTTCCCATGCAAAGGAATATTTTACTTTGCTTTTAACAGAGAAATTTGCTGTATTTTGCACATATTTTTTCATGATTGATGGCATGGTGCAATCTTTGTGCCAAAACATGAAAAAAAGCTGATGTTTAATGATTTTGTAATGCAAGACTCTTGACTTAGTTTTGCCCAGAATTACTACATGTAGGGCTCAGTCACGTCCTAATCCTATTCATCTCAGCGAGGCTCTTGATGATGAGAAGATGAAATTGCTACCATCCATGCCAGGAAGCAAAATTTATATTCATCTGTATTCTTCCCTGTAAAAAAACTCAGATACAGGTATTTTTTGACCAAGTTTTATCTCATAGGAGGAGACTTCTATACATTACCATGGAAAGTAACATATTTTATGGCAATAATCTGCAAAAGGTATGTTCTGAGGCAGCAACACTTTTTTTTTTGCCATAGTAATGGAGTGCTTAAGAATTGAAGATATTCCTTCAACCAGAGAAAGACACCTGAAAGCAAGGGTGTCCCATGCCTCCCATGATGCAAACAGCTAACAGGAGGATTTTACATCTTTGAGAATTAGGAAGTAAATGATCGGAAAAACAGCCTGAAAGCTGAACTCCAGGAGGTGCACTGGATACACAGAACTTTCTATACCTCCCTTTTAAAATGTATAATCATGGGGAAAGGTTATATTATACTGCAGCAGAGAAGCAACAATGTAATTTATGCTGCTCAGTTTAAAAGCATCAAATTTTTATACAATAACAAAAAAGTAGAGAGTCTGAGTCATTAGAAAAATACTTGCACAGCTGGTAAATTGTATTTTTTATGGACCTTATACATGTGATTGTAAGCACTAAGTATACACATTATTAGGGTCAATCTAAATCCAGGCTCATGAAAAATCCAAAGTGTTGGAGGATTTAGAATCATCCTGTGGATTTTGTTGTAGCCTCCACATCTATGCTTTCATTAAAATAATATCTGTTCTAACTTCCCAGGTTTTAAAAGGAGCCTTTACAACATTAACCAGTGCACTGTCTCATAGACTGTACACTCAACAGATTGAAACAATACTACCAGGATATGTGGAATAACAACAATATTTATTCTGTATTTTTGTCTTCCTGGAATGGATTGACCACTGATTCAGAAGCAAAGAACTACTGTGATATGGCCCCAGCTTCTCACTCAATTGAAGATGGCAATGTTTTAGTGGTTTTAGTGCTAACCATCCATGAAAGAGCACAAAAGGTGGCACGGCCCTGGAGAGCAAGAAGATGAGGGTCTGTGTGGCTGTTACAACCCTGCTAAGAGGATTGTACTGCTCTGTTCTTTCATCTTTGTGAAGCGAGAGTGAAACAGTCCATCACAAAGCTGGGGAAAAAAATTACTCATCTGCTGTCCATTTTTATTTTGTCTCGGTGTATGGAAAGAAGTGCTTCATTTCTTACTGCATCTGGACAAAGGCAGACCTCCTGGAGGTGCTCCTAGCTCCCTAAAGATACTAGGATGTTTTGGGTTAAACTCATGCTCTATTCAGGCTTGGGTTCACCTCCTTTCCCAGTCATATTTACCCATCACATTTCTTTTGGTTGTATTTCTCTGTGGTCACTAAATCCCTCTCTTTATGTAGTGTACAATTCTGAGAACTGCAGTGAACAGGAAGGTTTTTAGTAATTTTGACAGTTCACATTATTTGCTGCTGGAAAGCCTTTGAGCTGGTAAAGATTGGAAGGCATGCAATTCTCCATGAGCTAATGCCCATTCCTTTTATCTCACACAGTTTTAAAGGCCATCCAAGTAATGCAAACTGGATTTACATTACTCCAGTCCACTGAATTGGATCTCATTGAAAGGATTTTGCTACCAACATTTTTTGCAGTGCAGCAAAACTAAAAGCTGCAGTCAGGAATCAAAGTAATGTTTTACAAGACGCTATACAAACCCAGAACAAAAAGATGATCTTTGCCTGAAAAATATACAACATAAAGGTGTCACTTGGCTTTATGCTTTCCCCAGATGTTGCATTTGGCATGAGTTTGTGCATCAGCTTTGCTACATGAAAAATGGTTGCACCTAATTTCATCCTACGGTAACAACATGGAGATATGACTGATGGATGGGGAGCCCAAGGACATAATCATATGACAGTGATCCATCAGACAGGGAGGGTATCAGTTCCCTTGCTCCTAGCTGTTGTCATATTGATAGACATCCTGGTAACAGTGAATTTTATAGAAAGGAGATGACAAAGTATAGTGAGGGTTTTCAGAGGTGTTTAAAACATGCCATCTCCATGTATATGAACAACTGCTTAGGTGATAATATGCACAGGATAAAAAACTTGGCATTGGGATGGTTATTTGCATCTCTGCCAGTGCAGAAGGGACTAAGTACAGAAGGGAGAGTAAGGGTAATGTGCTTGAGAGAAGTGCAAAGCATTGAAAATTAAATCCTTCACCTCTGTTGCGATAAACTCAACTTAATGGAGGGATGCAAAGGGAGGTTGTACTTTGTAGAGAAATGGTATGGATTTGCAATTGTGAAGTGCTTTAGAAAGGAGGCTGTTGTACCTCAAGACATGAGCTGATGAGAACATGAACTTTGTCTTGCTAATTAATAGCAGCTGTCCCACTTTCAGAAGTTTGTAATTTAGGAAACTTTAGGTTACCATGAGAATTTTTTTCCAGCTTCCCAGTATCATATTTGTGTGTCTGAAAAAAGCAAATACAGTCTTGTATGAAACACCACTATTTCTTCCTTTTCACACAGATTTGTTTCTTGTTGAAAAAGAAACTGTGTGAAACATGAGAGAAAGCAGAGGTATGAAGAGAAAATAGCCTAATATGACTCAGTTTTTCCATGTAATTTGTGATCAGAATGAAAATTAGCAGCTGTGTTCTGTTGATATGAAAATATCTTAGAACACTAAATTGTAAGGCCTAATTTGCATTTCTAGAAATGTCACATGTTTGTTTGAAAACACAATAAAGGTTATGACAAAACATCTGGATGAAAGAACAAGAGCCATTTCTTCAAAGCAGGTGATTCATGTAGTGTCAGCTTTTCGAATAAAATCTAAAAATTAATTTTGGGAAGTTCTTTCTATCTTATAGACTTGCTGATATTTTGAAATATCTATGGAAATCTCGAATAAACTATAAGAAATGCAGTATCTGAATGTATGCAAGCTTTATTTTTGTAGCCCGTGTAACAAATGTAAACTACTGATAGACTGTGTTTATTGTATTTACTTTGTTTTTCATATAGACCTTAAAAATTTCCATTATCAAGCAAGAGTCAGAAAAGAGTGAGAGCCATCACTAATAAAAATTTTTGTAGTATCTTATAAAATATTGCAATCATCTCTCACTGAAATCAGGCTATAAACATTTACACTCTTTATAAAACAGTCTTTCAAATTTTGGCTATCATTAATAACCTGCAGTAAGTCAATACTCTTCCCATCCTTCCAGGTTTTAGATCATATGGAGAAAATAATAGGTGTGTATCATGTAATTGAAATGGCATCAAGACCACCATATCCATCATTTTTGGACAAATGAATGATATTAATCTGAAAAGACCTGTTCTGTGCATTATGACTGGATGATATAAAATGCATAATAAGAAGTACAGTGAGAAGTTCTTTGCTTCACCTTAATGCATGTGGGATACAGCACACAAGAAATCAATATTAATTGATCGTGTGTTTCAGAAAAAATGGACTGACAAAAGAAAAAAGTACGTCCTTGGAATGAAATGCAAGATATGCAATCCTGCCTACTCAGTGAATTTAAGATTGAAAGGAGACTTTCTGCAACTTCCAATTCATACTTAGGTTATTGTTGTGAGCAACACTAAATCTAAAATGTGGGCAGAAAATTACATCAATGAAAAGAAAAAAAGATGGAAAGCAAGCAGTTGATAGTGGCTGCTGAAACAGCATGAAGCACTTGCTTAAAAGCATAAATAAATCCAGACAGTCTCAAAATTTTCAACCAAAAAGTTTCAAAAGTCTCAAAACTGCTGTGTGATGAATAGCCTACACCTTGTTTTTCAGGGGCAGAGACAATTCTGTTCAGTCATTCTATCAGAAGTGAGATCCTTGCAGAGCTTTTATAGCTATTGATTTTTGGAGAGGTGTGAAACAGCTACTTAATTTCCTGACAAAATACATCAGAAAATCATTTAATGCTAACATCTGTAAGTTCTTGGAGGGAAAAAAATTAGCCTACCTAAGGCCTGCAAGTTAAATGTTAGGACAAAGAGGTAAAAAATTACTAAAAATTCTGGAAATTATAAAAAGCTTCCCTCTTATAAAAGATCCATGAATCTCAATTATTTACTTTCCATATTTTCTCTTTAGTCCTTTGTACCTTTCATAGACTGATTTCAATTTATACAGATTGATTTCAATATTAGGACCCATGTTTACTTACCTATAAATACAAGAAACCCAGATCAGTCCTGAAATATTAAAAGTTTTATTCACGTGGAGCTGTGTCTGCCATTCAGGTTCCAAGGGTGACTTTGCACAGCTGGCACATTTTCTTGGCTTTGCAGTTCTTGTTGCTGTCCAACATGCCTGATATTCATTAATATTGGCTCTACAATATGTAAATCAAATCTAAGATCATTTTTGTTCACATGATGAAGAAATTTTAGAACAGACTTCAGCTTCTACAAGAATTTTTCTGGTACAGTTGCAGGACAAGCCGAAGAAAGGGCATCACAGAGTGTTACAGCTTCACTGAAAAAATCACTTTGCCATTTTTATCTTCATCCTCTAAAGGAACAACAGATCACACAGAAAGAAGCTGTCAGTTAGTCTTAAACTTTTGATAGCATATAAAATTTTTTACTGAGGAAAAATCATAATAGCAGTATCTGTATAAATATTTACTTGAAATATATTGATAGCATGTTTATGCATTTCATATTTACTGAAAATCATTTATAGGTACAAGTACATATAAAATCATAGACTTGCAATTTT
Organism: Toxostoma redivivum; assembly: GCA_013397375.1. NCBI lineage: Eukaryota > Metazoa > Chordata > Aves > Passeriformes > Mimidae > Toxostoma > Toxostoma redivivum. Next base: position 33,948 of record VXBI01012223.1, on the reverse strand, counting down.
TTGTAAATATAAATATGCAAATACCAGAGAAAAGTGATTATTTAAGTCCCAAAAATTAGGACTATTTTAAAAGACTGTATGCTAGAAGTTGTCACTGGAAATACACATTTTGCATGAACAGTATAGCAACAGTCTAGTACAACCTGTGTGAAACTTTCAGTATATAAATCTCCTCATACCCAGAGGCGGTAATAAGTTACATGTTTCTCTACATATACAGTTTAAAATTGTCAAACATATATTTCATGTACTGGAACTAGAAATAACATCTTCTTGGCTGACTTTTTCGCATGTATTTCATAATTAGGTGTAGAAGTCAAAGATACCACTTTCTACCCAAAGGACACATAAACCCTTCAAGCATATCAGAACAGGTCAAATATCACTATATACCCTAAAACTTCACTACTGCAAGGTGGGTAACTGTTTTCCTGTGTTACCAATTCAACAAAAACTTGAAAAACAGTTTCCAGTTTTAATTTTCCTGGTTAGACAGCCATGCTTGCCTCTCATGATGTACCTGAAAATTATACTCCTAGAAGACTGAAGTGTACACTTCCAGCCTGCTCCATTCAGGTTTCTTGTCTTTCATTCATTCTGGTGTGTGAATAAGACTCAGGACAATGCACTCTGGAGATGTGATGCTGCCTCTTTATTGAGGTATAATAATTCCCAAAGCAACCAAATACACCTACAAAGAATTTATGCATGCAGGCTACATTTTAAAACACCAGTTACTGTAGCTAAATCCTTACATTTTGAGTGCAGCATCACTGTCTGCAAACCAAATTGGCTGTTAGTCCCTTGCTCACCCTTGAGAAGAGGGGATTGGACAAACATTCATTCTGTTAACTCAGAGTGAACACTCACCCACAGTGGAAACATCAGGCGAGACTGGTGAAGCTTGAGCTGGGTTAGCATCCGAATCTGCATAAATGTCTCTGCTCCCCACTGCTCTGAGCATTCTGTCCTCAGTTGCTGCCGGGAAAGCAGTTGCGTTGGGGAAAGCATTTTCCTAAAAAACCAGATGAGGCAGCAATGAGCTGGGATTATCTATCAAAAGTTTCCAGAACTTCATGACCTTTGATCACTAAATTAATACTTTTCTGTTTTACTTAGAGCAACTGTAACTGTTTCAGACTCTTGCTCATAATCATAGTTAGAAATAATAAATTTATTTTGATCTTTTTTGAATACTAATTTTCCATTCTAAAGGTGCCACAATTAAATCCATTTTCCCTAACACTTGAAAAGAATACTGCTTCAAGACTACAGCTGAGACCTCTTTTACTATGATTTTCAGGCATAATTCAGGGAATAGAAGAACAGATAAAACTTATGATAGACAATTGTTTGCATCTTAAAATTTAGAAAACACCAAAAATTCAGATTACAGTGAAAGCATATGTGCAGTTTTTTTTGTGTGTGCTTTTTCTTTTGGTTTTTTGTTTTGTTTTGTTTTTGTTTGTTTGGGGTTTTTTGTCTTTTGTGGGTTTTGTTTGTTTGTTTGTTTGTTTGTTTTAATTGCTCTTAATATTTCCAAATTTCAAATCTATGTGCATTTTGGTGAACTTGAAAATAACCCCATAGTAACATGGGGGCTATTATAGTAATAAAAGTGACATGGCACTTTTTGTTTCCCTGTTTCTGATTGCTATATATAACTTAATAATTAGGTAACATGAGATTACTAATAACCTATTTACTTGTAATAGTAAAACAGATTGATTTAAATTGTTTGTTTTTGTTGATGTAATTTTTTAATGTTTGAAAAATATCAGAAGATACATATTCTAGTCAATTTAGTTTGAGCTCAGGAAATTCCCAGTAAAGCAGAGAGGGCAAATCTCAATATGTTTATAATACATTATTCTTATATATTACAATATAAACAAACTTATACATATATTTTAAATCTATCAATAATATACTACACTATTTACTTCAAGTATAATTTGTAGTAAAAACAAAAAAGGAACAAATCAATTAGTCCATGTTTTAGCACCTAGAATGGGAGGGAAGAAAGAAGGCTAAGTAATTTTTATTTTCCTCACAGGTATTTCTGAAATATCTCTCTTAGTATTGATAATTTATGATTATGAACTCCTTCACACTGTCAGTCTCATGCTGTCTACAGGACACCTCTGTAGGCTCTCAAGAATCATAAACCAGCAGTTTTCTGCCATGTGAATAGACCAAAGGCTTCTGGGACCAGTTGCTCATATCCATGCTGCTGTACTTGGAGGCACTGGAGCAGAACAGATGTGGACAGCAGTTTGCCTCAGTAACCTGGTTAAAGTATCCAGTGTTAGCTGAGGGACATAGTGAAGGAGGTTGGAGGACTAAAAACCCTATTCCAGTTTAAAAAAGAAAATCCTCACAAGTTGTCTCTCAACCCTTCTAGTCAAAAACCTCAGATTGTCTTATGTCCTGCAAACTGCCCCGGTCAAACATTTTAAAATCTATTTAAATGTCTATTTTTCTTGTTTTTCCCCTTGACTGCAGCCTCAGTTAGTTTGCCCTGGTTGATGCCATGCCAGGAGTGCTGTGCTCAGTTCTGAGGTCTCCAGCTGAAGAAGAACAAGGAGAGGATTCAGTGGAGTGCTATGAATTCATTTAGGGGTCTGGAGGAAAGGCTGAGAGAGCTGGGGCTGTTTAGCCTAGAGAAGGGATACTATCAGTATCTGAAGGAAGGGTGTCAAGAGGATGGAGCCAGGCACTTCCCAGTGGTGCCAAGCAGTAGGGTGAGGGCAATAGGGAGAAAATGATTCACAGAACATGAGGAAGAATTTTATTCTGAGGTTGACAGAGAACCCAGGGACTGCACAGGAGAGGCTGTGAAGTCTCTTTCTCTGGAGATATAAACTATCCTTGATTCAATCCTGTGCAGCCTGCCCTAGGTGAACCTGCTTTAGCAGGAGGGTTGGACTGGGTGATCTCCAGAGGTGCCTTCCAACCCCAACCAGTCTGTGATTGAGTAATTCTGTAACAGTCGCTTAATCATCCTCTACCTTTTCTAGATTTTCCTCTTTTCTACATGAACTCTATTTTCCTCCTCCATTTTGTATTTAATTGATCCCACTTCTGTTGCAGAAAACAGGAAACAATCTACAGCAACAACAGTGCTGAAACCAGAAACACATCGATAGACTCTTTTATCAAGAAAAAAAGTACTCTGTCAGTAGATATATTTCCTGAGGACCTCCTTGAAGTGCTATTTTTTTCATATCTGGCCAAAAGGGACACCGTTTTGTGTACACTTTTTCAGTCTCCGGGTAAACTGTGTCTACTTTTGTTAGCTTTTCAGGGATTCACAATTGCTCAAGTTATATGACTGAAGAGGATTCGTATGCCACTAGATTTGTAATTTTAATTATACCTATCTTGCATGTTTCACTGAAGTGTTGAAATACTGAATAAATTGGACTAGCTCAAGGGGCTGACATTTCTAGCAGACATGCTCTTGTTGCTGTAGTATGCCCAAGTTCATTACTACATATCACCTACCCACTGCCTGCAAATTCCCCACGTGTTCAGCTCGCATTCCTCTGTACATCAGGGACCTTTATAACACTCTCCACTACTCTTGTTTTATGCCACCTGTTTATCTCCTTTCCTTCAAAGATTTATTCCTGTGTGATTCCTTAGATTTTTTTTTTTTGTTTTTTTTTCTTACTGTAGGAAATAAATTATTCAGGGTGTCAACATACTTGAACTAGAACTGAGATGGAGGTAGTTATAATGAAATGCTAATAACTGCCAGGAAAATTACAGAGTTGTTCTCAGCTGCTAGGTCTGCCAGGCAGCTGCCAGGAGCACTATGATTTTCCCCTACTCTTCTCATTTACTGATTTTTCACTAAAATAGGGCGTTGTCCTTACTTCTGAACTTTCAGAAAACATTCCAGCACTGATTGGATATGTCATTCAAAAGTAATAACATAATGGATAAAGAAACAGAAGAATGTTTTTCTGTTGAAATAAGGGCATTTGATCCAGGCTTAGGGTGTGCTTCAACATAACACTTATGAGTTGCCACATCCCTCTGTTGTGTCAAGGCAACTCTATGGGGAGGCTATGCTATAAATGAGATTGTTCTATTATCATTGATTATTTCTCTGAGCTAGCTTGCAGTGCACACTCCTGAAAAATGTTACCAGTAAAATTCACCACTCCTACCACTCTAGCAGAAAGACAGAAAGGTATAGCAGTTCTGCAAGGGACTTCTTCAAGTTCTTGTTAGTCCTAGAGAAATTGCATAGTTAAGAACAACTTTAATTAAAGATTACTGACACTGCTAAAATTTTCCTGTCCCTCATCTGCCTGCTACCACCTCTTAGCCGCAGGTTACTGAAGAATGGCCAAACATAAACTCAAGTATGAGCTGTGGGAGTGGTAACCACTGTAAGAAGAAAAGCAGTCCAAGCTGCTTTGACTCTGTGAGGTGAAATACTGTCTTGCAAGCTGTGATTAATGAGTGAAGATGGCACAGCAAGTGAGGCAATGGTGTATGCAAAATGAGGTTTGATTCATGGTTAACTGAGCATGTGTATACCAGAGGCAGAACAGACAGGTAATCCAGCAGGATTTGGAGCCTCCAGACCTTGATTAGCTCAGCCAGATTTCAAGACATGTACAGCTATAGGGGTAGGCTCCTACCCGAGCACTTGCTGTTCGAGCTTCACATGCAATCTCTCAGATGCTGTATAGTACTGTCTTTTCTGTTTTCAACCACATAACTACACTGCAGATTAAATTAACAGGATTTCAACTTTCCAGGAGGAATATGTAACTCAAGAGGTATATTCCAGGCTTTCCTTTAAAACTCAAATCAGAGGCCTTTGTAAAAGGTTATTAATTATCTACATCAAAGCCATGCCCACAGGCACTGCATACTGTACTTCTCCCTGACAAAAATGAGCTCAGCTCCTTCCCAGATCACCCATATGCCAACATGTCAGCCTACAAGGATTCTATTAACTCACCTTTCCAGGGCATTCTCTGGGTGCCACAAGCACCCCCAAAAGGACTTGGAGCTGCTGGAGATGGCTTTTCTTTATGAACTAGAGGAGGGAGAAGCACTCTGGGCATGCATAACATCAAGGGCATTCCTGGGTGTCAGGAGCTCCTCTCACATCTGAAATGGTGAAGTTGAAAACCTAGCAGAACTTTGCTCTAAACCAAGCCAGAAAATGCACACCTTTATTAAGCAGAGTGGGAACAAGCGTTTGCCATCTCTGGGGTTTGCCCCACACGGCCATTTGTCAATTATAACAACATGAACCAAACCTTGGAGCTGGGGCTGGTTGAGGCAGTGGCACATCTGAGGGTTTCATAGTGCTCGGGGTCAGAGCCCACCATGCCCAAGCTCCCCACACACCCTCGCGGGGCGGCCGGGCCACTCTGCCCTGGGAGGAGACTGTGTCGAGCGCTGTGTGCAGTTCCGGGCCCCTCTATTCACGGAGGACATTGAGGTACTGGAGAGAGTCCAGAGAAAGGCAACAGAGCTGCTGAAGGGTCTGGAGGACAAGTCCTATGACGAGTGGCTGAGGGAGCCGGAGGTGTTTAGCCTGGAGAAAAGGAGGCTCAGGGATGATCTTATCGCTCCCTACAGCAGCCTGAAAGGAAGGTGTGGCCAGATGGGAATTGGCGCCTCCTCCCAGGAAAAAAATGAAGAGAACATGAGGCTATAGACTCAAGCTGTGACAGAGGATGTTCAGGTTGGACGTAAGGAGGAACTTCTTCACGTAAAGGGTGATTAGACACTGGAATGGACTTCTCAGGGAAGTGGTGGAGTCATCCTCCCTGAGGGTATTTAAGTAAAGACTGCACGTAGCACTCAGTGCCATGTATAGTTGACACGGTGCTGTTCGGTCACAGGTTGGACGCGATGACCTCGGAGGCATTCCCCAATCTCCCGCATTCCGTGTGACTCTGTCCCACGGCCCGCACACTCCCTCCGCCCCACGAGCAAGCCGGACGAGGAAACCCCGCCCCTACAGGGCACGTGACCTCACCGCCCTCAGAGCCTCCGCTTGGCCCCGCCCCGTGCTCGCGCCGAACGCTTCCGGCCGAGGGCCGGCAGACGAGCGCGCATGCGCCAGGAAACCCGGAAGCGCCCGAGTGGTGGAGCCGGGGCGGGAGGCGCTGCCCGAGGCGCTGCGTGCGCGGCGCTCCCGCGGCCCGGCCGGCCCGGGGTGGGCGCGGAGCCTCGGGGCGCTGTGCAGGGCCAGGTAAAGGGGCCCTGAGGGGGCATGGGCCCGCGGGAGGGACGTGCGAGGATGTGTCCCGAAGGTACGGGCGCGGGATTCCCGGGTTTGTGAAGGTATCCGGGTGAAGCTGCGGCGGTGACGGGACGGGGAAGGGTCTCCTCAGGGCGGCGAATGTTTGGGAAAGGATGTGGGGAGGAATGGGAGTGATGGCAGACCTTAACGTAACCTCAGCTCCGTTCTTGAAGGATGTTAGTTTCTTGGAGTTCAGGCTGGCACGAAACTGGTGGGGCTGCCTTGTGCTGAGACCGGTGAGGTGCATCTAAGATGATACCTTAGTGTGGATTCTTATCAGTTAGGAGTTACCCTTTTTTGATGTTATCAAAGTTTATCCTTTTGATGACTCCAAAAAGGAGTTTTCCTGTCATTTAAATGCTATGTGAAAGTATGGTGGACTGCTCGATCACCTTTTCTGTTTCTTCATTTATTTGGTTGGCTTTTCTTTTGAACAAGCCAGTTTCTAGTTCATATATATGTACACACACACGTATATGTGCGTGTGCATACATACATATATATATGTATGTGTAACCTGAAAATTCGTAGATGAAAATAGGCGTGCTTGCATCTTTCTATACATTTTATATGCAACTGTGTGAAACTCTGACTATAAATGATGTTTAGAATTATTTTCACACCTTCAAAAAATGGGAATGTTGCATTATTGGAAATTTGACTGGAGATACATAACTAACATCTCAATTTCTTGTCCTCTTTTCCTAGTGCTTGACCTGTAATACAGAGATCTTCCAGAATGCTGGAGTCCTATGTAACTCCTATTTTGATGAGTTATGTGAATCGCTACATAAAGAACTTGAAGCCTTCAGATCTGCAGTTGTCACTCTGGGGGGGAGATGTTGTGCTTAGTAAACTTGAATTAAAGTTGGATGTACTTGAACAGGTATGTTATGTTTATAGCAGTTACAGTCCATGTCTTTGATTTGAAATAACTTGGCTGAATTATTTTAGATTGGTCTGCACAGCTAAGTAATAACTTAGTGCTTGCTGGTTTCCTTCTTATGCAAGTATTTTTCCTCCCTGCATTTAGTTATTCTTGCTTTAATTTCATGCCATTTGTTTCACAATAAATGGTAATTCTTTACACATTCTGTAAGTTATGGAGTGTGAAGAGAGGCTTTTTTGTGGACATGTTTCTTTCAGTAACTATTGTTTTAATGTAGGAACATTAATTGAATTGCTTTTCCAGTATAATTACACATAGTTAGTAAGTTGAAAGGTCACAAAGTAAAGTGGGATCTCTTTTTGATTATGCATACTAAACCCATTTGTACTCATTGTATTGTTTTCTAATTTCAAATTTCATCGTTCCAATTGTATCTAAACTTAAGAGCAGCTGAGGAATAGATTTGAGCATCTGGTTTCTGTGGATTAATCAAAGACTCAGTAAAACTTATCCTTGAAATAATAAGTTGATCAAGTAAAACACTAGATACGGAATGTGGAGCCTGCTGTCAATATGCAGTGGTAAAGCCTTAGCACAGGGATGGCTTCCTTTTATGCTTATCTGAATTGACAGCTTGAATGTGTGAGAGTGATAATGCTGCTTTCTGTTGTGCATGGTGTAGCAGGGCTTAGCTGGAGTCCTGTGGCCAGATGTAGTCCAACCAAGTGAAGGAGCTGAGAGAAATGCAGCAATGAATGGGAAATTTAGACAATACATCCCTTGAAAGAAGAATAAAATATACAGGGAATGTTTTGTTAATATTGACTGAAATAAGGTGAGACAAGATAGGTCAAGAATTACTTGGACAAGAAATAATTAAATAAATTGCATGTTGAGAGACTTAGGTTAGACATAAATGGAAATCTCATTTATGTCTCAGATTATGAGGCATTGGAATAGGCTTGGGTGACTGCATGTCTCTAATGGGAACACCTTTTAAAATGTGAAAGAAATACATATGGTCAGTTAGAAATCTTGATCCTGTTCTGGAAGAGGAGACAATCTTACAAGAGATCTTGTCCTGTTTTCTGCTTTTTAAAGAACCTTACTTGTCTTCCTTCAAGTATTTCATAGTCTCTGTATTTTCTCTCAAGTCTGTTAATTGGTGCATCTTGTCCATACAGCTGATGTTCTGTAGAATGTGTTCCCCCACCAGCCTTTTAAAAGCTATATGTACAAAGAAGGGTTGATCAGAAAGGAGTTCTGGAGGTCATCTAGTCCAACCCCCTCTTCTGAGCAGAGCTGTTGCCAGCATTGTCAGACCAGCTTGTGTTTTATTTCAGCTGGGTCTTGAAATCTGTCTTGTAGGAAGCTCCTCTCTGGGTAAGCTGTTTCAGTGCTCTGCTGTGCAGGGAGCAAGTTTGTCCTAATAACAAATAATGACTTGGGATGGATATATCAAACTTGCTATGTTACCTGACACTATAAGAATTTTGCTTCTGTTATTGGTAGTGTTCGCCTTCCAGTAGTTGCAGTTTGCTGGTAGGTGATACCTTGCTTCGTCTATGTCTATGAACTGTGTTTCTAAATATACAGCTCAGCCTGATAATATCATGGCTCTTGTGGCAAATACTGCCATGTGTACCCGTGCTTATTTGAATGGAATGTGAATATGTGATGGATGCAAAATTTAGCTCATATTCATTGTTTTTAAATTACTTGTTTGTGAAATGTAGTTATCTTCATTTGGCTCTTATTAGTCTTCAGAACTTGTCTGGATCCACAGACTATTTAGAGCATCTTCCTCTTTTTTTTTTTTCTGTGAAGGGGATGCTGTTTACTTCTGCTCAGCAAAACTTTGAGTAAGCAGTATGTGGTAATGCAAAGTCCCCGAGCCCTTGCAGGTGGCAGGAGCTCCCTTGAAAAGCTGGTCACTAAAATTTATTGGTATATATCATTTTAGTTGAGCTCTTTCCCTGATGGATTCATGATACATAAAGTTTGTCCCTTACTGCTCTGCTCTTTTAACACTGTATTGTCCTGGGTTGCGGTCCCCAGCCTGGTTCCTTGCTCCTTATCTGACATAAACACAGCTTTATTTTCACGCTTCAGGTTCTTAGGTACAAATCCACCTATCCTGGATGTATTTGTCTAGAGCCTTAAGTATTTCCATCTTCTGTGGAGTTATACATGGCATTTTGGGAGTGTTAGCATAGGTGCCAAACTACCTGGACGAAGCACTTTAGAACAGATTTGGGGACAAGTGTGTGCTTTCTGCTCCATGCACTTTAGTTGATGTTAGTGTTCCCATGTCGTGTTGTTCTGTGATGAGCCACCAAACAGAATCCCAAAGGACAGATGAGGACAAAACATAAACTGCCTTTTGTCTTACAGAAGATTTTAATTTATTTTTGTGATCAAATTGGAACCAATATGTCTTGAAATCAGATAAAATACAGTTGTTGACATAGAAAATTTACCAAATGTGAAGAGAATGTTCCAGTACCTGAAAGTACTTGGCATGTTTTTTACATATATTTATGTAAGTTTTATGCGCTCATTAAACTAAGCTGAATGTCATTGTAATAGCTCTTAGGGTCTGTCCTTCTCTCTGTCCCCCCTTTTTTTGTACAAACCAGTTCTGTAGTGGAAGTCAAGTACTAGTTTGTACTTGGTTTGAATCTTCTAGGTACAGTGTAGCTTTTGTATATCACTCGCTGAATAGCCAGTTAATTTTATAATCATTATCATTAGTTGAAAATTAAATCTAATAAAATTTTGATTTTTTTTCCTATCCTGAATGATTCAATTACTAGAAGACTAAACAGTCCAAGAAATTTTCCATCTGTATATAATATGCACGTTGCGCAAAAACTACTTCAAGAAAGTAATTTGTAATAAAAATTTGAAACTAATACTTTAAATATTTAAAGCGTTTATTGGAAAAGTGCTTTAAGCACTTTTGTCAAGTTTTGTGTGAAGTCTCCATAGTACCAGAGGTAACAGACTGACCTCTGAACTTGGTAACTAGCTTGTGTGTAGTATATGTGTTGATACAGTCGTGCCAAAAAGTTAACATACATCATAATCTCTTCTTGCTGCTTGTGTATATTCCCATAATTTGTTTTTAGCTGTTTTGCAAATGCAGGAGAGAAAGATTAAGTAGTCTTTGGAAGACAAAAGATATCTTGATCTAAAGATTCTTGAATTTTATTGTAGTATGGATCTTTCATATCCAAAAGAATTTGTATAGAAAGAAACATGAAAAATTCTAAAGTATTTAAAATAATTTTAAGTAATGGGAGCATTGAAATATCCTTATTTTAGGGCTCTGTTATGTGCCACTGGTTACTTGTGAAATACAGCCTTGACTGTGAAGAAAAGGTATTTGAGTTAACAGTGATGTGGAGAATAAGTACTTGCTTATCACCCCAACTTTTAGAATAGTCTTGTGTTATAGAGCAAGGGGAGATTTTAGGCGGAGGGGAATTATGATCATCTAGTCTGCAGTCTTACATGTTAATCAGTTATTTATGGATCAAGCCCAGAAGTTTGGTTTTAATAATATATATTTTTGCGAAGGATTTATATGATTAAATGGAAAATCTAAAATGCAAAGTCTAATCAGTCATGGGTATAAAGGAAATATTAAGAATTTCAAGCAGTACTTAATGAAAGGAGGAAGATTGCATAGGAAACAGGGAGGAATAAAAATCTTCTTTGTTGTGCTATGTTATGAACAAGTTACTTAATTTGGCACACATTTGTATTGTCTACTGAATAGAGCAACAAAGAGTTCTCTATGTTGCTTTATTCTAATTGCCCTAGCTGTAACCAGGACAGTGGGTTTCCTTAATGCCAGATAACATTTATATATAAATTTCCTTTGAAAAAGAACTGTCTTCTAAATATGTTGTGCACTTGCTTTTATCACCTTTATTTTGAAATAATTCCTTTTTCTGTTTCTTTCAATATCTTGCAGTTAACTAGACAAAAGTGAGAATGTGTTAAATCCATCCAGCAAATAGTGGAAAAACAGCTATTCTAGAATGCCTTTTGAAGCAGAGACAAGTCAGGATCTAAATAGACATTGTGGTATTGATGAGTGACAAAAACTTAGGCATCCACAAATCCAGAATGGGAATTTTTTTCTATTATTGTTCACAGTGGTAGTTTGCTGTCTTGATCTGTGAAAGCATTGTCTCTTACGTTGTAATGTACTTTTAGATTGCATGATTTTTTATAATTTATTTCTGTGCCACACTTCATGTATGTCTTTAATCTTTCCCCCCAAAAAAAACTCTGGGACAAAAGACATTACTTAATTTATTGTATGATTAATCATGTAGCAAGATCTGTAGCTAAACAGCCCAATATTTGCTTTTCAGTCTCTTAACTAAAACTGTCTGGATGAAAATTTTATTTGTGTTGCTTGTGAGCCTAGGGCTGAATTTTTAGGAGACGCTTTTGGCTGAAATCCTGAAGCGTAGTAGTGAAGGAGATGAAGAAAAAACGCTTTGTAAAAACAAATTAACAATTTTCTTTGAACTTTTAATGAGAAAGCCTGAAACTGTCATCTCTTAGAATGGAGACTTGAAATTGGGTGTGACTTTGTGTAAGCATAGCTGAAGAAGGAGTCAAGAGTTTTTTTAGTATGAGATGGGTGTGGTTTTTTTGAACTTAATCAGTACTCATTAAGGCCCAAAAACCAATTTACAAACTGAAGGCTTTGGCAAAAAAATAGAGCTATAATTTTGTGTAGTTTCCTCCTCTGAATTTTGTCAGCAATGAATATACAATACTCTTAGCTCCTGGATACAGGATAAAATTTTCATAGTACCAGTAGAAAGGTTTAGGAGGTATCAGCTGCAGAATGGGGGAAAGTGTTCCCTGAAATTGTCCTCTTAGCAGCTGTTGTTGCTGTGATGGTGTGAGTATTGGTAGGAATAGTTGACTTGCCTCTAGTTATCTCAAAGACTCTCAAGATGCAAACCTGTCACAGATGTAAATGGTGGTTATTTCAACTCTGAACTTAGAATATGGTAACTACATAAGAAAATAAAACTTTTTAGGGGGCTTTCAAAGCATATCACTAAGATTTGATAATATATAAATTATTAATGAATTTATCACTGGTAAATGTATTTATTTCACTATATTTAGGAAAAAAATTACATTAGCTAGCTTCACAGAACTATTGTGTAGGAATACTTTAAGACTTTATAATACATATCAAGTAGTAAATGCAAAATGCCCTTGTCACCAAATTTTATTAATGTAGAAGTTCTGTACAGTAGGAATAGGTCTAGGGTCAAGCAGTGCAGGAAAAGCAGCTTTCTGGATCCACTGGTAGGTGTTTGTCTGAAATTTGCTAGTAACTTGCCTGCTTGATTTCTGAGTTTCGTGGACCTTCTCTGTGTGACATGTATTCATTCATTCATAGGAGTTCTGAGTTGAATAAGATTTATGTACCTAAACTGATTCAAGGGCAAAGGTGCTTAAGCCCTGGCTTGCCAGGATAATTCTGGAGTCCTGAACAAAGGTTCATGTTTCTGAGTTTACCAAAATACAGTGAAGAACCTCTGTGTGCTGGTCAGCAGCAGGCTCAGTGGGAGTCAGCAATGCACCCTGGCAGCCCAGAGGACAATCCCCTTCCTGGGGTGCATCAAACTCAGCCTCACCAGCCGGGCACAGAGGTGTCTCACAATGTACAGCCTTGGTGCAGCCTCACCTTGAGCTCTGTGTGCTGCTCTGGGCCCCACAGCTGAAGGATGAGGGGAAAGGATGAGGATGTGTCCAGAGGAGGGCAACAAAGGTGATGAAAGGGCTGGGGGCAATGTGCTGTTTGAGGGGACTGAGGACTCTGGGCTTGTTTCATTTGGAGAAAAGAAGGCTGAGGGGTGACCTCACAGCTCTCTGCAGCTTCCTGAGGAGGGGACATGGAGAGGGAGATGCTGAGCTCTTCCCTCAGTATTCAGGGATAGGACAAGTGGGAATGGTTCAGAGTTGTACCACAGGAGGCTCAGACTGGACATTAGCATTTCTTTACTGAAGGTGATCAAACATTGGAACAGGCTTCTTACAGGAGGTGGGTGTTCCAAGCCTGTCAGTGTGTAAGAGGCATTTGGAAAATGCCCTTAGCGTATCTGGACTTCTAGTCAGCCCTGAATTGGTCAGGCAGTTGGACTATATGGTCATTGTAGGTTTGCCAAAACTGCTTCCCTGCTTAGATTCACTTATTTCTCAACCTGAGAATATACTACACCTGTTGTTCCCAGCATCTAAGAAGATGATGAAAGCACCAGGCTATAAGCAACTTGAAATGAAGATGTGTTATTTTTTCTCCATTAAAACTTGATAGTAAAAAATACCAGAATATGAGATTAGAAAGGTGAAAAGATGAAGCGTCCCTGAAACCTGAGCATTAGAATACTTAGTATCGAGAATTCTGACTTAAAATTCTAATGTATCAAATATTGATTCTTTATTTTACAATAAACAATTGTTTTCATTATTCCAAATCTTGGTTGCTAGTCCTGGACCAGCTCTCTACCCTGACCTTTCTGTTGGTTAAGTGTTGAACTAATTTTTTTCAGGAGAACATCTGAAGCTACTGGGAAATTGCAACACTTTGTACACTTTGTATTGTATGTACACCAATTTACTTAGCTGGGTACTTCTAATCTAAACTTTGGCTCCTTATTTCCTTCTGAATTGCTGCAAGCAGCAGCTGGTTCCCTGGGGCTGTCCTGCAGAGCTGTGATCTGTGCTGGATGGAGTGCCCTGGTGTTTGTTAGAAGCTCTGGACTGACTTGCATAAGTTTTTAAACCACTGAGACATCTACATTAGACCATGCTATGCAGGAGTCTGGTTTTGCCAATGAAAAATTTAATAACTTCATATTTACTAAGCAGTTTGATATGAAAAGGGCAGCAATGGGCCAGTCTTAAAACTGAGCTCTTAAAACTCTTAAGCACTAAAATATTTCAATATTGCCGTGGCATTGTCAATGTTTAATTCTAAATTTCTGCTCTTCATGATAATACTTGTTGTGTATCAATTTCACTATTTAACTTCACCTTGCTTGTTTCTACTTGTACCTGTAATAGTGAAACATTTTGAAGTAGCTTCATGTGAGAGATAGGTGGTTTTAAACTATCTTTTATTATCAAGGACATGGTAATCCAAATGTCTCCTTTGAACAGACTAATTTTGACATAATCGTGTGAGTGATGCATGCAAAGTCCTGTGGCACACTGATGATTAGGAAAGGGAGAGTAACTTTTGACTTGTTTTGTGATAGATCATTACTATTTTGAGTTACAAATATGTCTGGAATTTTGTATTTCAGTAGTTAATTCTGTATTATTTGTTGTTAGGAGCTGAAACTGCCATTTACTTTTTTAAGTGGTCATATTCATGAACTTCGGATTCATGTGCCATGGACAAAATTGGGATCAGAACCAGTTGTCATCACTATCAATACAATGGAATGCATCTTGAAGTTAAAGGATGGGGCTCAGGTAAGAAATGTGATGCTATTCCAGCATTGTGATGTTCATGAGAATAAGAGCTTCTATAGGTCACTGTCAAGAAAGTCTTCTGAAGAATCTGACATGTGAAGGTGGGATCCCTTTTATTTTCTGAGTGGCTAATATTTTTTTCTTGTCATGGCTAATATCTTCCTTTATGCTTATATTTAAACTCTTTATTAGCTGTAGCTGTGTTCTTGCAGATGTGAAAGCAAGTTAATAGTGCTCTGTCAGATTTTTTGTAGAGAAGAAATGGATTTCAAGAGTGTGTGCTTCCAACTTCTGTCTCCCAAGAGATATGCTGGTTGCATGAGTCATCTGTATGTAGCACAACTCAGCACTGGGCATTTTTCAAAAGTTGTGTTGCTGTTGTTGAAGGAATGCGTTGAAGATCCTGGAGTCTAAGTAATTTTTACTTTAGAAGTTATACTGCTTGCTTGAGTGTACTTGAAAGACTTCTTGTATGTAAGGGTCTTCAGGGATTTTTTTTTAGTTGCTCAGAATAATTTGTGCATTAGGTTGTTTTCACAGGCTCAGGTAAGGTTTCCCTCTGACATAACAAAGCTGAGCTATGCAGTGCCTCAATTTTTGTCATATGTCTAACTTAGTTAACCAAAAGTACTCGGTTATGTTAATGTTGAACTTGTGGGGGTTTTTTTTAGTCAGCATGGTGCTTTAATTCTAGAGAGGCTTACAAGTTTGTTTTGCTTGGTTTTCTTTAAAGCCTCGCTCACATTTTGATTTCAACAGTGCTTCGCTTGTATTAAGGATCATGCAAACAGAAATCCTAGTTTGTGAAAAACTCAAGTGTTTGGAAGGGTGCTTGGTGAGCTGTTAACATTTAACATCAATTACTAGATACAAAGCAGAAAGAACATTGGAAAACACTTTCCTGTTGTTTGATATTTCTTGATATATTCTTTTACAGTTACAAAACTAGTAGGCTGTTTTGCTGGAGTAGAAATCTCTAGTCCTAGCCACCCACAGAGGACATGCTTGTGTTCTGTAGTTACACTTAATCTGTGTGCATATGTGGATATGCATATATACACACCACCAGCCAAATATTAAGTACTTTTCTAATGTTAAGGTAAGCTTTTGAGACCAGATGTTCCATGAGAAGTGTGTTTTTGGAAGCAGCAAATTACAACTAATTATGAGTTCCAGAAAAAGCCCATGACTTTTGTGCAACCCAGAACTAATATTTGATATTGGACCTTGCAGATGGCTACTGCTGAAATGAGCAGATTTCCTGCTTGCGTGGTATTTGAAGCTTAAATTTTGTGGTGCACACATCAAAAGGTCAAGTGTCATGAATGTAAAGTGGTCTCAAAACAAGTATTTGTTACAGATGTTTAAGATTCAGAGGCAAGAAAAGAGTTTTTAAAATTGCAACTGACATTTGAACAAATTATTCATTGGTATGTATGCTCAGGAGAGTAAAATTTGGGTCTGTGCCATAGAAGGATTATCCTTGACTAACAAGAATGTAGATGAAAACATTTTTAGGCTGTTTTCTGAGGATATGGTTTAAAAAGTTTACAGGTTGAATTTAATTTTTTGAATTACTCTTTGAAAATGTCTGAAGTATGGCACTGTACTTGGCTAAAACCGATTGTCATAAAAAGTTTTGTAATCAGTGAATAAAAAAATGAATGAAATCAAGTATTTCTGTGGAAAATGGTAGTAAAATGAAATTTCAGCGAGTTTAGCTCCAGTTGGAACTGTTCTGCCAAGACCTTCATGTCAGTGAGGAGCATAATTACCAAGAAAACTTAGTTTAGTTCTCAAATTGATTGGCTTGACCCTGTATTTCCTTCCTCAAGTGAGACCTCTAATGAGCACAGGCATAATTTCACCTGAGCAGAAAATAAAGTTCTTGACCTCAACTTACTGAGATGTGTTTTCTTTGGAAAGGTGCCATTTCAAACAATGTTTCTATTGAAGATACATGAAGATTAAAATACATGGACACTGGACAACAGCATTGTTTGAAGCTGTTGTCCAGTGGACCCTACAGATTTTGTAAAAAGGAAGAGAGGATTTGGCTCATGTTTTTGAAGAGTATCAGTTCTCTAGCGTGCTTTTGTATAGATATGTATTGCCGTGTCATTGTTCAGCTTAAGTGTTAGTTTAGTTAGGTTTTTTTGATGTTTGTTCTTATTGCAGCATCTCCTCAGCTAAGTTTGGATTAGACAGTAATGGCTCAACTTCTAGTTCTATGCAAAAATTCTTTTTCTAAGCAGAACTGTTGTGTAAGTGGTAAGTTCACTTAATGATGTACAAAATCCAGAATTTTGTGGAATTAGTGGTATTAACATGTTGAAGATCTTTTCTTTTCCCCTTTTTCTTCTGTGCTTTTCTTCATTTTTTCTTCTGTTCTGCATCTGATACTATTACTTCTAAAACCAAAATGTTAAATGTGGTACTTTACAAGAAAATTGAACTGAAGTGCATCAACTTTGCAGTGAATAAAGTGGTGTTCTAGTGAACATGCTTTGTATGTACACTTTTGGTTATGACTTGGTTAGTGTCAGTACTTGAAATAGAATTTGGCTGTGAGGTATTTCACATTGCTTTTTGATGTCTGTCAGCCTAATGCAACTGTGCCTGGCTTCTTTTTTTGCTCTTGACCTAATCTTCTGCAGCACTGAGTTTTAAGTATGTTCTCAAGTATGTTGGTATGATTTTTAAATCTGTTCTTAAACACCTTAATGTGATTCTGAAGTTTGCTTGAATTGTATTTACATTATAGTAATTGACTGTCTTGACACTGTTCTCCATGAGTGCTATATTTTGTTTTAGAAAGTGCTTAAAGTTCCAATATTTATATTCTTCTCATTACCTATCTCTATATGTTAAATCTCTGGGCTTCACATAGAATTGAAAACACTTGTTAAAATCTGTGTTGATTGCTGTTTTTCCTCCGAGAGATTTTCTCCCTTTGTCCTGTTTGACTGTTCTTAACTCTTTTCTCTTCTACACATTTAAAAAAAAAAAATTTAAATTATTTACTCATTTCTCTTCCCTCTCAGTGCTAAGATATCTCCATGCCCAAACCAGAGGCTTTAAATTCATTGGGAATGACATGCCTGTAAACTCACGTCTGTTTTCTTAGCCTTTCTGCCATTATAACTAACCATAAGACTATTCTTCATGTTCAACCTTGAATTCTGTGGTTTTTTTTGTCTTGGAACTGATACAAATGAGGAGGTCAAGGAGAAATGTGTAATTTATATTACTGCTTCACATTTGAGTCCTTGCCTTTAAGCAGAACACAATGCACCAGAAATATGCTGATGTGTATGAAGGCTCTCTGTACTACAAGGATAATTAATTATGGAATTGGGGAAGACTGTTGGGTTGAAGCACTTACAGGGGCACAGGGGAACCAAGCAGTTTAGATCAGCATACGGACAATTGAGCACTGCTTCTTTCATGAGGCATTACAAAGAAAGTTGTGAAGGAATATAATAACTTTTTGGAGGCAGTGGAGAGCAGCCCACAAGTTTGACTGTCAGAACAGCAGACACATTCTTACCTGATAACTGGTAGAGACTACACCAAAGAATGCTGGAAGAAGAAATTGGTCTTGACTGGGAAATGATTGAGATGGGAGATAAGGTATGTTGACAGATTATGAAGGTCTTTGAAGGTGAAGACAGAAGTCTTGTGTTTGATGAGGGTATAGTGATATAAAGTCTT
The DNA here is from genome assembly GCA_013397375.1 of Toxostoma redivivum. Taxonomy (NCBI): domain Eukaryota; kingdom Metazoa; phylum Chordata; class Aves; order Passeriformes; family Mimidae; genus Toxostoma; species Toxostoma redivivum. The sequence goes on along the minus strand of VXBI01012223.1, from coordinate 15,538 downwards.
TGCTTAGGTGGTAAAGCTAGCTTCAGATTTGAAGCACTGCTTTAGTGTTTTTTTTCCTCACCTGTGTTGTAGGAGTTCAGTTGAATGTGGCTGAATGGACAAGCAGTGCTGGTTTTTCCATTTGAGTGTATATGTCTGTGGTGCTGTGACAGGAGAAATATGGTAAGACTGAAGTCAGAAGACTTAACTAACAGTCTTTAGTAGCTCACCTTTATGTTTTTTATTTGCTCATGTGGAAGCTCAAGGTCTTTATTTTTTAAGTAAATATCATTTGGTACTTACTTTTGTAGTAGTATATTTAGTTCAGTAAATCTGATACTGAGTTTTAGCAAAATTTAAGGTGAAGATTATATCAAGAATTGCTCTATAGGAAGCAGACTTATCAGCTAGTGTTAAATCATATCAACTTAAGGATGAATATGAAATTCTTATTAAGCAGTCAGTTCATGTTATTTGTGTTTTAATAGAGTAATATAAGAAAAAAGAGGATTCAATGTTTCTGTGTGTGTATATATACAAATTAGTGCGTATGAGTAACAAGAAAAATTTTCCATATTATTGTGAATTAAAACATATTGCTTCATGCAAATCAGACTGTAATTTGGTGTTTTCTAAAGGTTCAGGAAGGTTTGGCAGAGTCTTTTGTTGGGTTTTGTGCCATTTTCTGTCAAGAACTCCTGTCTGAAGAGTTCTTGTTTTCTATGAATTGCTTTATTTTGTAATATATAATATATCTAAAATATATAAATATATTTTATATAATAATATGCTTTAATTGTGAACAGAAGTGTTTTAGGTAGGAGGTTCTCTTTCAAGGATATTATCCTTTTAAGGGATAAATGTCACACCCCACAAATGTCTTGCAAAAACATTTAATAAACTTACTCTTCCAATAGAGGAAGTAGTAAAGGGAGGTTGTAACAGGTGCTAGAAAAGGTTTTGCAGCATTTGGTTCAGACACTTTGTTGTCTTTCTCCAGTGATCTCAAATGAGAGGCTGAGGAGGAGATGAGCAGCTTTACCTAAAGCTGGATAAATACTCATATGTACTAGCTGGGGACACAAGAGTGACCATATAATTTACCTATTTTTGTTCCTACTAACCACTTTAATAGACTTTAAAAACAAAGCATCTGATGCTCTAGATTGCAGTAATTCTGCTTATGAAAGAAGTTGCTTTTGTGAATTTGTTCAAAGACTCCTGCAGGTATATTTCTTAATACTATAGCTGTAGGAGTCCTGCCACTGTCTTTGTGTTGCTTCAATCTGAATACCTGTCTTGTTTACCTGAATGACTATTAATATGTTCCTAATTTTGGGCAGTTTTCATGTGAATTTGGCAGTATATTTCTATTTGAGTCCTTTTCAGGGCTAAATAATGGTGAGTTCAAATGTCTGAAACTGATTACTGTAAAAGGTATGAGAGATCTCGCTTGATTCCTTTTTTTTTGGTGTGCTGCCTACAGGCAGAGGTAGTATGGCACTTCTGACCTAATCCTATTGCTTGCTCTGGGGGAATGAACCTTGCTTTTATGTGTGAGCCTTGCTTTTAGATGTTTCTGGTAAAGAACAAAATTTGTATACTAAGCACTTCTGCTTTCTGGCCTGTGCAATCCTGGGTGACAGCTGTGCTGTACCTAACTCCTGAGAACACCCACAGGGACAAGGCATAGTAAGCTGTCCCACTATCTTGAGAACACATGTGACTTTATGTGAGAAGGAACTGACTGGGAAGATGCTTTTCTGAGCAGCCGATCAGTGGGTGACCAAGCAAGAGAGGGGATGTATGAGTGCTCAGTGTCAGACGATTTACTGTGATAGCAGGTTCAAGGACAGAGAAAGCAGTCGTAAATATAGTTGGGACTGTATTCTTGCAAAGAGCTCAGGTTTTGAATGCAGTTTTTGTCAAGAAAATCTTTTGATGTTAACAGTCTCGATGATCTTAAAGGCCCTTTCCAACCTAAATGATTCTACGATTTTAACATCAGGCTGGTCAGTATTGCAGCAGGTGTTAAGACTATATAACATCAGTGATTTTTCAATAGCTTTTTTTGTTCAAATGAATGCACTTTGCATGTTGTGAAGAGAGAGTGAGAATGTGGCCCTGTATTGGTATAGGTGTTGCAAGTTAAGGAAGCTGCTAGCAGCTGTGTGTAGTTGCAGTTTTCCCTTCAGTTCCTGTAGCAGCTGGAGCAATGGTATCTAGAGAGCAAATGTTGCCTTTTCTCATCTTGTTTCCTGAACAAGATTTCTGTGTACCTCTGTGGTGGTGTTCAGACCAAGTTTATGATATTGAAGACATCTCCTGGCTGTTCTGGTTTACTGTGGTTTGACCTCCGTTACACAACTAATGGGCTGGATACCTTTTTGGTCAAACTACCATTCTCCTAGAGCATATTAAAAGGAGAATGTGCTACGGCTGTTAATTGAAATGAGAAGAACTGTCTTGCATGACTTGGTAATAGAATCAATATCCTGTGATCACCAGGCATGAGAGCACACACATTGAGAGCACAGTGAATTCCATGAGATGAGCTTCTTTTTCTTCCAGAAGCTGTTCTGACAGTCTAGGTTCAGAAAGTCAATCTCTAACCTACATTTAATGCCTGTCTGCTTTTCACAGTTAGTGTGTCTGTGGCAGTAGGCATCTCACGAGACATCTAATTATGGACATATGCAAGCACAACTTTTTCCCTTTCTCTTCTTTGTGAAAGCACATCCCTCTAGTGCCCTCTGAAGCTGTAGAAAGTTGCATGTGCTTCTAATACAAGGGTTCAGAAAGGGTTTATGTGGTAAGAAAGTAGAATCTGAGCTTCTAAAATAATAGATTTCTATCAGTCTGTTAATTTTTATTATGATTTAAGAAGCAAACCTTCTGCAAACTCTCTGGAATTGCTTTCTCTGAATGTCATCTCACTCAAACTAGAAGAAAAAGGAAAACTGTCTGTGATAGTCAAGCAAGTCCCATGTTACAGGCAAAGACCAATGCTTGATATCTATGTGTTTTGCATTGACAGGAGACAGCAAATTATTACTTACTCATATTGTACTTCTAACAGTGTTTTGAACTCTGTATCAACAATAGAATTCTGGCATGAGATTATTTGTCAAGAAGACTTCAGTGTTAGTTGAAAGAATTTTAGGCGTATGAGGATGCAGTGATACTTAATAAGGAAGGTAACAGCCACTGGTATAACCAAGCAGTGCAGCTGTACTTCAGATTGTCAATGAAATTTCTTTCTTAGGCATTGTGGTGGTTGACCCTGGATGGCTGTCAGGTGCTCATCAGAGAGCTCTATCACTCTTCTTCTCAGCTAGACAGGAGAGAAAATATAATAAAAGGCTCATGGGTTGAGCTAAAGATAGGGGCAGATCACTCACGAGTTACTATCAAGGGGAAAACAGACTTGACTTGGGGAAGTTAATAGAATTTTTTACCAATCATATCAGAGTAGAATAATGAAAAGTAAGCCCAAATCTTAAAAATACCTTCCCCCACCACTCCCATCTGCCCTGGCTTTACTCTGCCTCCTCTTGCCATTGGCACAGGGGATAGTGAATGAGGTTGCAGTTAGTTTATCGCACTGCTGCCTCTTGCTCCTTAGTGGAAGGACTTCTCCCCTTCCTCCAGAGTAGAGTCCCTCCCACAAGGGACAGTCCTCCACAAACCTCTCCAATGTGAGTCCTTCCAATGGGCAGCAGTCCTTCAGGAACAGCCCAAGGGATCACAAGGCCTGCCAGCAAACCTGCTTCATTGTGGGCTCCTTTTCCCCATGAGTCTACAGGTGATGCCAGGAGCCTGCTCTAGTGTGGGCTTTGCACAGCATCGCAGCTTCCTTCAGGCATCCTCTTGCTCTCCTGCTCCCCTGGTGTGGGGTCCTTCACGGGCTGCAGGTGGATTTCTGCTTCACCATGGGCTGCAGGGGCATAGATCCTTCACCACGAGCTGCAAGGGGATCTCTGCTCCTTTGGAGCAGTTGCCTGGAGCACCTCTTCCCTGTCTTTCTCTAGCTTTGGTGTCCTCAGGGTTCTTTAGCTCCCATGTCCTTATTTCTCTCTGCTCTGGCTGTAATTGCTTTTGTCCAATAGTTTGGTTTTTTTCATCCTAAATCTGTTCTCTGATATTTATCACTGATGGCCTTTGCCAGTGCCAGGTTTGTCTTGGAGCTGGCATTACCTCCATAAGGGAAGCTTCTATCAGCTTCTCACAAAGCCACCCCTGTAGATCCCTGCTACCAAAACTTTGCCCTGCAAACTCAGTCCAGGCATGCTGGTGTTCATTTTGTGCTCCTATGTGCTGTAGAATCAATTGCAGTACTGGTAGAGAGCAAGAACTTTGTTTTTCGCATTTTGGAAGTAAAGCTCAAATTCCTGTTGTCTTGTTCTTTCTCTTGCCTGAACTATCTCTTTCTAAACTGGTAGTTTTCTTTGGTTTGCAAAACATGTTTGAAAGACAGCCCCCATAATGCAGTACAGGTAGCTGAAAGGCTGACTTGGTGTGGCTGCATTCTTATAGCTGCTATCTCAGTGGAGAATTGCTGTTTAAAACAAACAACTCCTTTTCAGCATTAGTAATGCCTGCCAGCTATTGGGGTTGGGTTGAAGTTCAGGTTTCCTAGCTGCCTTGTCATAATTCCTAGTACTTCAGTCTTTCAGTATATTCATACAGTTGGTTTGTCTTACGCGTATGGACTAGACATCTTGTCGTCTATCCCAAGTTCCCTTTTTGCTTTTCTAAAATTTCGGTATTTAGAATTAAGAGTTGTTTGGGGTTTTTTATTACCCTTTGGGTATATTGGATTAGGCTGGCTCTTTGCCTTTTTAAGATGTCAGTTGTGTGTAGGGAAACATGCCCTCGCCAAAAAGGAAATAACACTTTTCAAGTTTTAAACAACTTATTGCCCTCCAAAAAAAGAGTTTAATTGTCCTTTAAATTCAGGAAGGACAGAAATATATTTACTTATGTGTAAATGTGGATTATATAAATTAATGTCTCAATTCTTTATACACAGTGTACATGAACTTTCTTTTAACTGCCAAATCAATGTCCTGGGTTTGGGGTCTGATGTCTTTTTTAAATGGTTGTGTGGTGCTGGTACTGTACCTCAACTTATGACCTTTCAATAGGCTGTTGAGAAGCCTTGCAGCTACAAAGTCGCTTTAATTTTCTTCCTTCAGCTGGTAAAGTTTGAGGCAGCCAGATTGAAAGGTGCATATCCTGCAATCAAGAGAGCTCTTCTGGAGTCCACTCTGACTTGCTATAGTATCTCAAGTATATTTGCAAAACTAGGCACTAAATAATTTGTATCAGATTTATGGTGTTGTTAGCTTAGTACAAGATGCTTGTTTGGAACATGACTTTTGAAGTTGGTTGGTCTTATGTAGAACATCATTTGGAATTCTGTCTTTTTCAAGTAGCAAGAGGAAAGGATAATGGGTATGAGTGTAGTACGTGAAGGATTGCTTAGGCACCTAAATGGACAAATGGGTTAGGTGAGAAGAGATGAAAAAAAAAACTGGTGATGTGAAGGGGGTGGATGTGAAGTCACCCCAAGACAGGAAGGGTAGGTTTTTTTGGAGTAGTGCTGGTGATCCTTTTAGCTTTCATATATTCACAGGTAATTCTAAGTAGATTGTTTAATTAGGTGAGGGTAGCATGCTTACATGAAGAATTCCACTTGCTTGCCTTGGAACACCTGACTAGCTGAGAAATATCTCACTTATTTTGGTGGAACCTTTTTAGGATGCCATATTTTGGAAAAAAGTAATCCTAATTTTAGATGTGTTGGAGTAGTTTTCCATGTATGTATATTATTTTGGGAATCCTGCATAGGGCTGAATTTATTGAATCTGTCATAATATTTCAGACCTAGTAGTTTAATATATTATTATTTTCTCCTCTGCTTTGAAGAAAATACTTTCAGAGCTGATTACTAAACCACAGTTATTACATAGGTTTGTTCTAAAATAGATATGGATATGGGGCTGTTTTCTGGATCAACTTGTATTTCGACAGAAATCAGTGCTTTATGTGACGTGTTTTGGATTTGTACTTTTTAAAAGCCTTGTTCTTTTGGGCAGACACCTTAATTAATCTGTGGTTCTCACTACTTTATATTTTGAATTCCCCTTTTTTTTCTTATCCTGTTCTTTTACGTGTATTGGGTTTTTAAAAAATGCTTTAACTGTGGTTACCGACTTCATAGCTAGATTCCTCCTTTCTACTTAGAATTCCAGTTTAACTAGAATTGTGATTTGACTCTTGGCTGTAGAAGTTGATTCCTCTTCTTTCTGGAATCTCTTCACTTATCCAAGTATTGTCTAACTGATCCTTGTCTGATCAGTTGCATTCCACTAAATTATATACTGAGTAGCTATCAGCTGACCTACTAAACTGATCTTTCTGAACTATAGACGGTGCTTAATTTTTTTTCCAAGAGTTGTATTTTGGGACTAGAGAGTGTCCAAGACCAGGTGTCTATATTGCAATGCTATGTCAATGCACTTGGCAGTTTTAACATTTGCTACTCAGCATACAGAATGAAGCAGCAGAATGGGTTCATTTTCAAAACTGAGTTGTTTGGGAAATAGCATGATGAGAATTCAGAATGTCAAAATTCAGTTTTAAATCAATGAATGTTTATAAACATTTTTTTCAATACTGTCTTTGTTGATGGAAAATATTTATTTTCGTTTGCTGAAAGTTGAAGTGTTATGAGCTTGTTGCACATGGGCTACTGCTTCTGAAAACAAGAGCTAGATAGCAACCTATGAGACTTTTCCTGGAACTGGAGTGCTTTAGGATTAGAGATTTGTTGGCATAGAAGGTGCAAGCTGTGCTTGGGAGTATGTTCTGACTGAAGAATTTTCCCATATCTTAGTTGTGGAAACTTGTATAGGGCACAAGTAACACTGAACCCATTTATCTCTCTCTGTCTCCACCCCCCCATCCCCCCTTTTCTATTTTTGCTTCCATAGCATTCTCTAAAACTAATTATTGAATTTGACTGTAGCTTGCCACTTGTAAGTCATGTTGCATTACAAAGAGAAAAATTGGAAATCAAATTATGTAAGCCAAGAGCTGTTTGACCCCCAGATATGCACACTTCTCTTTATTCATGCACGTGAAAACTAATAAACCTATGCCAAGTGCCTGTGTTAACAAAGTAAGTATTATTTGTTTTAACCAAAAGCACGTGCTTCTCTGCTGAGCATGAGGCATCTTGTTTCTGTGCTCATTTCTGTATGAGTTCAGGCCTGCAATACAGTTTCATTCCAGTGAGCTGCCTCTTACACCTTTTGACACTTAAAATCTGTACATATCCCACTTTGCTTGTGAAGTAGTTTGAATGTTGACAATTTCAAGTAGTGTTCCTATGTGGAGGGGAAAAGTGTTTGTCTTGGAGGAAGCCCATGTTCCTCCTTTTACTCTTTTTAAACTGTAGTTCCTTATTTTCTACTTTGTAATTCTAGATTCCTTTGCTTGGGGGATTGTGATGTTACTTAACAAGTGAGGAAGCAGCAACCCCACTTACCTGTTGTACTTCACTGCTGTAGGAGCTTGTTCTTGAGACATATTTGTGTGGGTGTATATTATGTGCATATGCATTTATGCCTCTCAAAGACAACTTTCCATCTGAATTTTTTATTTTGGTATTGCTTGATGGTAAGAAGGAACAGTTAGAACAGGAAATATGGATTACATTCAGTACATAGGTAAACAGTTGATTTGCATTGATTATAATTTCATGTTAATCAAGTTAATTAGGCAGAGAGAGCAGGCAAGAGCCATTTTCTGATTGCTTTATGGGCAGGCACTGTCACACATATCCAGCTTAATGGCAGTCAGTGTATATTTAACTTGCTTCCCTCCAACAAAACCTTTTTTTTTATTGGAGTTCTTTAATGAACCCATCTTCACACATTCTGTGATCACTAGAAAACTGCAAACCCTGGACTATTTTGCACTACATAGTGCAGCTATGTTTTGGAAAGTTCAAGAGTGTGAATGTTACAGTTGTTTATAAAGAAAATCACCTTAATATGCTATGTGGAGAGAGGAGATGATATGTAAGAACTTTCTAGGGTGCAAAATGAACTTGGAAGCTGAATGTCAGGTTGAACTCCTGGCAAGGCAGCAGTTAGAAAGTGCATTGTTGAAATGTAAATAATAGTTTTATTCTGTACCAGCTATGATAGTATCCAGTGATTTTTTTTGTGAGGTGGCTGTGCTGCTAGGAAATTGAAGGAATTGCATGCAGCAAGCCAACATTATAGCAAGGAATTGGATGGTGTAATTTAAATATTAGAGCTAATGCAGCATTGACTGATTTAACTTGTATTTTAGAACTGTGGAGTATGTTGTAGGTCTCAGAGTCGTGGATTTGAATGTGAATGCAATATAATTGCTTTTAGGACAGGAAACTCACTGGATTGGTCTGTGCTAGCCAGCCAGCAGATCTGTTCCTCCCTTCCACAGTTCCTTTACTTCCCTTTGGTGTGTACTAAGCATTTGGAGAGCAGAAGCAGGCATATCACAGATGAGACTGAATTTGCATTTGCTGTTAGGAGCTCAGGGTTTAAATTTACACCAGCTGCTTTAGAACAAGGTTGCCATAGGATGTCTTCATGTTTCATGGTGGTGCACCAGGTAGAAAGGATTGTTTGGTTTCTTTTTTGCTGTGGTTAATTCGGTAAATTATTTGAAAGTGATCTCATGGTATGTACTCCTGAATTTTGGAAGGGAACCCATTTGCACAGGAACAGAGACTAATTTCTGCAATTTAAGAGTTGAAACTAAGATAACATAGCATTGCTGATGTATGTTCCAGAAAATGGGTTTACTAAGACAAATAAAAGTACTAACATGTGAATGGTGTATTTGTCTTTATAAAGTACAGAGGACCTGTTCTGATGTGTGGATACAGTTGTATAAAGTAGAAAGATTAAAAGTAATCCCTGTCCATTTACTGCTCTTTACTCAACTTTTTCCCTGGCCTACTTACAGCAAGGAAATGTAATGCTGATAGTCAGTGTCTTTGTTCCCAGGTACAGGGAGAAAGGATTTATATATCATCTTTGGCATAATTCCTAGAAGCTTAGGGTCATATTCTGATTCAGCTTTCCCAGTGTAGGTCTGGGCTACTTCAGTTGGTTTACTTTGGAGTAATTCCAAATTTGTCTCAATCCAGCTGACATGAAATCAGGACCCTACAATCCAGCTTTGTTTCATGTAGTTGGGTGAAGAGTTTGGATTTGTGTCGTTTAATGGGGAATGAGGTGAGGTAATGCATTAAAAAGTATTTCCTTGGAGAGGAAGTAGTTTTTCCTCATTTGTTGATAGATTAAAGCATAGATAAATTTGCTGGAATGTATTTTAGCTCCTCATTACAGCAGAACCTACTATTTGAGAATGGGCATGATTACAGATTTTCTAGTGGAAAAATCCTGCAATTCAATCACCTTTGGTAAAAGGATTTAAAAATTCCAAAAGACAAAATACTCCTAATTCTTTCAGTGCAAAGCGTACTTTGGAATTATAGCTTGTTCTTTTTGGAAGGAGTAGTATTTTCTCTAAAAGTGTATAATTGAATTATAAATTCTTAGGTTCAACTTAAGCAAAAGAATTCCCTTTACTCATCTATTGCTTGTGACTTACCTTGCAATACCTGCACTTGAGGAGTGGTTCCTGCTAAATTTTAATGTGCAGCTGATGTAGATTGTGTTTTATTTTGAACACTTATGGATAAAAATAAATTCAGTCCCAGTAAGCTTCACTTCTTTCAAAAGAATGGGTAAATGTTCAGGTTTAAATGTGTTCTTTCTTCTCTAAGGAAAAGTCATTGTCTTCCCTCTTTACAGGCCACAGAAGCTGAGAGAAATTGTACTATGTTACTGGCAATACTCTGGACCATCCAACTGTTATAAAAGCATGAACTTCAAATGTAAATATTTATTTCTTTGCCTCTGGAGAAGATTGAACAAACTCAATTCCTCTATTGAGAAATATGACTTTTTTTTCTTCCCTCTCCTCTGGCATGTTTGTTTAGTGGCTCTGCCACTGACTTGCTAAGAAACCATGTTCTGAGGCCCTTATCTTGGCTTCAAGAGATCTGCTTGGCTTCCTTTACATGTACAAAGCTCTACAGAGCTCAGAATGCTATCAGATTATCCTTAATTTTCAATTAAAGTCATTATGTATTAACACCTAATAGGAGGAAGACCAATGCAAAGCTGCTTTTCCTTTCTTATTTTGTATGTGTGAATCATTCTTCTGAAAGATTTTGTCACGTAAAAGGTTCTGTTGAGTTATTTAATTTACAGGTATTTTCAGTTAAAGCTGAAAATGTCTTTCATTAGATGTCAAAGCCTGTTAGGCCTGTTAACTCTCAGCATTATTCAATATTTCAAATTAGTTTAGGTTTTCTGGAAATTAATTAACAGCTGCTGTAGCAGCAGTAATATGTGATTACTCAGAATTTAACCCAAAGATCATTGGTCCTGGTATTCTAGAAGTGTGTTGGTAACGTGGGACTACTTTTCCAAGAACCACAATGGTTTTCCATGCACTTCTAGGAGGTGAGAGGCCTCCTGACCAATGCAATCAGTGTTGTTCTGCAGTTGGCTGTGGGGAGCACAGTGGACAGCAGTGTTTCATTCCTTGTGTGGGTGGGCTGCTCTCAGGTTTGTTTTTTATTCCCAGTGGTAGGAGAGTGTCATATTTCACAGCTTCTGGAACACTTTCTATAGGTGAGTATCATCCGGATTGTGTTGTATATGTGTGTAGCTCTGCTGCCTTCTGGAAGTTGTTGCCTTCCTGTATCTCTACTGGATTCCAGGTGTTTAAGCTTTCCACCCTGCAGTTTTTAACCAGCAGAGCCTGTTGAAGACCTGAGAAAGAGGGCAGACAGGAGTGCTGTTGACTCCGTACAACTCATTCAGCATGTTGATGGTCTTCTTCCCATATGTTCCTCACATGTGGACAGTGATGATGTTGTGGGATAAATGCATTGTTCTGGCAGTGGGAAGTGGACATCTTTTCTGGAAGCTCTTCAACCCTTTTCCCAGCATGCATTTAAAGATGGGCTTATTATATGATGGGGGAGAGGCTACAAGCCCCCTAGATAAAATGGTTGTGGGGAGCAGACTGCCTGCTTCACTGCAGTCATCTGGTATGCAGCTGAGGTTCTTAGGAGAGGCGGCCAAAGGGAACAAGCTAGATGAATTGTCCTGCCACACTGCATATGGCCTGTGGGTTATAAGTTGTTCATCATAGATATTTGCTTATGATCCTTAAGAACATTAAGATTTTGCAGTAAAACTTTAGAAAAATACTTAACAGCATGAAAAAAATCTGCTTAAGCCACAATGAACTCTCTAATTCTTTTTACCAGCCTTTCACAAAGAGCATCTGGTGGACAGAATAGATCAGAGTCCTGAGTGCATATGCTAGTGGTTTCATTGTCATCAACAGACATAACATTTTTGTTGATTTATTTTGTGCAATGACTAAAACTTCATTTCCTGCTCTGTTAAGGATGTTCTACTTTGCTTGACTTGTACAAAAATGAAGTATGGTTGTTGTGTCCATATAAAAGTTGAAAGCAATTGTGTGGCATGGAGTTAATGGTGGACATATCTTTTATCTACTTATGTGCATGCACCAGTTCTTTTCATCTGAAATCCTCTAGTTGTTGATGATGCTAAATCTTCTGCAGTTAACTTTCCCTTTTCAGGACTATAATCTAAAGGCCAAGATACTGTAATCTAGTCTTCATTTATTGCATATCAAAGAGTATTCCTCTCATAAATGTTACTTATAAAATTGTAGTTTATTACCCATATACCAATTGTTTAAGCACTTCTGTTCTCAGTCAAGTAAAACCAAGTAAACTATGCATATAGTTGGAGGAAAGTCAGAGATTCACTTCTATTGGTGTCTGTGTAACCCATCAACTTGAAAAATGAGTATGCTATAGCTGCTCAGTCATTTTACTTCTGGCATTTTGGGTGCAAACATAATTTCTGCAAAATGGTGTTTTTAGCGCCTCTCTTGTCTTGCAGAAAAAAAACCAAACAAGGCACGGGATTTAGAACAGCACAGGGCAATATTTTTCTGCTTGTCAAAGCAGGGTCCTCACATTTTTGGTCTTTTTCAGTATTGAGCTGAATCTAATTAAATTGCTTGTCTGTTGTGTGTGAAGTGTTGTTTGGATGCCTGGTTCTCTACTCTGGACTGTGTTCCTGGCTGTGTTTCCTCAGCAGCATTGCTGTCCTTTTCTCTGAAGTGCCTGAAAAGGTACACGAATCCTCTGGTTAGAGGGCACAACCAGGGAGATGTTCTTTTGGAGGAGAGAATTGGCTACTCTCAGAGTTTGAGTGTCTTGTGGCCATGTTTTTTTTTCAGGTGGATTCTTTCTTGTGTGTGAAACAGCAGAGTACTTTCATCAGACAAAATTAAGCTGTGCTGCTTTCAGGAATGGTGGAAAACTTTATTTGAAACAGAAATTAAAAAATACAATTTTCCAGAAATCTGAAAGTGAACTTCTGTGTTTCCAACTAAATGTTTCTTTTTCCACCACTTTTCATCTTGATCTTTTACTGGAAGCATGTGTCAAGGTTATAAGACCTCAAGAGTGTGACTCAGTGAATTGGTCTATATGTTGGTATCTGGTTAGGGATAGACTTGCCAGCTTGTGAGCTCCTCATCTTCCCTCTGGCTGTGCTGGACCTGGCTAAAGGTTGATGATTCTGGCCCACAGATTCTTAGTATAGTAAACTGCAGCTAATTTGAAACTAATGCTAAATGTATTTATGCATTGTTAAACCAATCTGATGATTATACTAATACCAGGATCCTATCCTGTCCCTGGCACCAGTGAGACTTATATGAGTTCTGTGGGTACTGCTTGTTAATAGAAGATGGATCCTGGCTGTTGAAGTATTTTTTGTGATCTGCTGACACTGGTATTTCATGATTTCAGATTTAATAGGTTTCTCAGTTCTCCTGAGCAGAGAACAATCTGATGTGCTTCTTTCTCATCTTTTGTGGGAAACAACTTTTTGGCAGTTTGCTGGTTGTCTTGGTTTTAAAGGCAGGTATCTGCCAAAGATACAGGAATCTCTTTTTAAAAGGAGAATATAATCCTTCTTCCTCCCTTTACTATGATTTTGAAATTAAAAGGCTTTCAGGTGAAGATACGGGGGTAGGAATACCAGCTTTATATTTATATGTATATATATATATATATGTGACATCCCCCGTGTCGGGATGGCAGAGCGGAGTTTTTAGCGACTGTCTTTTTCTGAGCCAGATGAGCAAGAGCTCAAGAGCCCAAACAACAGGCCCCTACATCACCTTTTTTTTTTTTTTTTTT
>VXBI01012222.1:445709-469013 GCA_013397375.1 Toxostoma redivivum | reverse complement strand
AATAATAATAATAATTTAAAAATTCAGGACCCTGTGGACCATCAGGTGAAATTCAAGCGAAGGTCACAAAGTACAAGTGTGTGAATAATATACATAAAGGTAAGCAATTCCCTTGATGGTTTAGCTGCAAAAATTGTAAATGACCTCAAAAAAATAAACCATTATCTTTCTATAGTAGAAGATACAGAAAAACTTGGTTTAGTATACACTCAGTCCTTGCTACAACAAGAAGGAAATAGAGAGGAATATATTAAATAAAATAAGAAAAATGTGGACTTCATCATTGAATTGATAAACATAAGGTTATGTCGGTAGCATTCTATTACACAAGGATATAAACCAGGCAGAATTCATTTGACATAAATATTTGGATTGAAGAAGCTTCTGCTTTGAACGTGGGAAGTGGAGCAGACATTTGCAGTAGTAAAGAGCAACTTGCCAGTGCTGATTCCCCACTGAGCAGACTGTGCCAAAGATTTGACTGATATACCTTCCTAATGGATGGACTCCTTTTCCCCTGAAAATCTTCATGTTTCTCTCTAAAATGTAAAACCCAAGGACTTTTCTCAATGTATATGATTTAATTTGGTTGTGCTTTGCTGGCAGCACCCCTTCACATGCATGTTGATTTAGAGTATGACTGTGCTGCTTAAGTCTCTTTATGTTTCCATTTGTACAAGCAGCTCATACTATTATTAACCATAAGTCATGAAAGAATTATGAGTTAATTACTTTTAAAATAATGTTTTTATTTCCTTTTAGTCACATCACACTTTTGCCCACCATAGTCTAATTGCATACTTTTTATGTACTTCACTGTGTTACAGTGACTTCCAAGCATCACAGTGCATAGTTCCATATATGTTACCAGAGCTGAGAAAAATTAATAAAAATCTTAATTGCTGGGACCCTAGTCTGGAGAGACGTAAGGGAAGTTTTATAACCTATGTTTTATCAATTCAAGCTCCCCTGTTTCAGCAATGACTGAAGAAACTTCTTACCTCCTTTGTGTTTGTGGAGTCACATCTCAGCCATTATCATTCCAGCCCAGAGCCCAGCATGGGGTGAATCCCTACTTGCTGCTCTCACTGCAGTGGTAAGATGAGAAAGGTGATGGGGAGCAAGGGAAAGGTGTAGTGTCATTATCCATTCCAACCATACAGTGCCTGGAGCTCTAATTTATGTCAGCACATTCCAACCCCAAAGGCCAGAACGATCCCATTCCCATTCCCAAGCAGCCAGTATTCCTTGTACCAGATGTGGAAGATAACAAACAGTCATGGCTTTATAGCAAGCATTTACAGAATACTCTTAGAAGTGTTCCCACCTGTTGATCCTAGGCACCTTTGCCCCCACTGACTCCAATAAGAAGCAATTCCAAGCAAATGTACAAGACAGAGGTAAATCTGGTCATATCAGCCGAAATGAAATAGCCATCACTTATTCTGAAGGGATAGTATGAAGTCCTTCCTGTGATAACTGCAGACTTTGAAGCTAAAGCTCCACAAGTAGTGGAGATCTGTACAGTCATCTGTAAAACCTCACTCTTCCTACTGTGCCTAACAATACTCTGGTGACATTATCCTTAGTATAGCACAGGAGTAGGTGTCTGAGCAGTTTATGATTTCCATTGGCATTTTTTTGCACTGTGCTGAAAGATTATGGAAAGGGAAGGCTCAGCTGTCAGACAAGAGGAATGAATATGGGAGTCTGATTTAATTTCATTTTCACAGAGAGTAAAACTGCTCTGCAGTTTTGTAGCTCAGGTCTTCCCACAGGAGTCATTTGTTAGGTCTTCAGTGCTTTCCCTCACACCAGCTTTATGTTTTAGGAACTGCTGACCTGAGGCACACCAGCACAGCAGCATAGGCAGCCAACTCCTGTCCTTCCAGTCTCAACTGGAAGTGCTCCATGGGGAGAAATCCATGAAGATAAAGCTACCTATCAGCAAACAGAGCAGTGGTCTCTGTCTCACACTAGCTGGGTCTGTGATGTTGCCTCAGAAAAGTCAGATCCATTTCTTCCTCTTACGCAGACCTTCCTTTTGATTAACAGCTAAAAGAATTTCCCTGTTCAATATCATGAACTGATTAATTAAATAAAATTTTTGCTAGAAATGCCCAGCATCCTCAGAGTTAGGAAAAAAGAAGTGTAAAACATTCTAAAAAGGATTTATTGAGATCTTAATTTGTCTTGGCCGTTCTTTTACACAAAAATGTCAGGTGGTTTGGGAAAGCATATTTGCATTATCACATCCCCACTGGCAAACAAGACTCTATAGGCTCTACTGTGGCTTCCCCATTCTCCATAAAAATAGATAGGAAACCTCTCCCAGCCTGACTCAGTTTACCCCATGTGTCAGCCAGTCAGGATATATATTTCACCAAGTACAAAAGCAATGCCATGTACTCCCTTCACAGAGTCACGGGAGAGTGAAAGGGCAGCTCTGACAGAATCATCATCACCTCTGTGTCAGAGACCAGCAAAGAAGAAAACATCTAACTTGGGCTACAAGAAGTCTGAAGTTTTCTAAGATCACTCAGAAACATCCTGTTCATTATTATGGGTTCAGGTTATGGCCAGATCAGCCTGGCACATGAAATCTACATTGTAAAGTAAAGAATTGTGATGTCCATTCAAACCCACCTGCCTTTTTGTTAGGATGCTCTTTGTAGATGGTCCCTGTAATGTACTGGAAAAATCTGTAACCTAGAAATATTTGGAGTTCCATCTCTGTCTAGCACTAACCAACACAGCCCCAGGTTTATTCAAATTGACTGAAAGTAGAATCATGGAATTGTTTGGGTTGAAGACACATTTAAAGATCCCCTAGTCCAACCTCCAAGATGAGTGAGATTTAGCCTTGCAAATATTTATGTGCTTTCCAAATACCCAAAGCCTGAAACATTGCATTCACGTTTAATCTGAAACATTTAATCATGTTTACTCTGAAATCTAATAAACCACTCCTCAGATGCAAACTAGCAAATGGTTAAAGTAGAAAAAAACCTGTGTGACTTCTAGTTAGTTCTAAACGTGTAACTGATGACCAACCCAAAACATACAATACAAATTTCTCCACAACACCATCTTGCTGTGGAACAAAGGACACTGCAGCGCTCCCCAATTTGGCTGGCTTTTCACGCTTTCCCCATTCTTCTAGGGAAATCTTAAGCCATGAAATTTCTTTTTTGTTAACGCAAAGACATGGTAATGTCAAGCATTCATGACCATAAGCATGGAAAATTGATGAAATTACAGTGTGTTCAGGAAAATAATGCGGTGATGACAGAAAGAATCTCTGCTTGTATCTGCATCCTGGTGGCAGCTTTTTGAACAGGTGAACATTTTTTCCTCCCTCTGTGCAAAACATCTCTTTGCATGAATACATCAAATAGATGCCCAGGGAGAAAGGTCAAAGGGAAATAGTCACACAAATAATTAAGATATGAAGAGACAGTGTATTAGGTTTATTAATGTTTTCCACTGTCTTATTCAGTTGAGGTACACCTTTCAACCTGACACAGGAGTGTCTGCAAGGCTCTATAAAAATGGAAAACAATGGAGCTGGGCTTCTTGCTGCCACAAAACCAGGACAGGCAGAGTGTGGATAAACAGGGTATCCCTCTTCCCACAACATAGCAAGGGCCATTTGGAAGCTCCACAACCCACATTCCCCATCTTCTGGGTGCTCCTGGTTTGGTCCTGCAGCTACAGTGGGATCTTCACACACCTTTCTCCCAAAGGGTGGCCAGGTAAATAAATAAATGAATGAATTAACCAGGCCCAACAGTCATATGTGACACTATCTTGGGCAGCTCTTGAAAGAATCAAGAATTGGTTGAAACACTAATTACATTAACAATTCCATGAGCAACATTAAAGGCTAAAATTAAAACCTGAAGGTTAGGGAAAAAAAAACTAGCTAAATGAAACAAGAAGAGAATGAATAAAGGTGAACACTTTACTGTAAAAACCTGCCAGGATCGCCTTAGACTGAGGAGAGGGAGCACTTGGCTAAGTCCCCAGTCCAGCTTTCCAATCATTGGGAGCTCTTCCCCACAAAGAGTGTTCCCCTAATTTGCGTGTCACTGTGATCTGCCTGGGGGCAGAGATTTCTCTGCTGAAGAGCAAAGCTCACAAGCCCTGTCCCCTTCTGGCCAGCACCTAGCTTTCATCACAGACCAGCAGGAGAACTTGGTCACAAATAGGAGTACTACCCCCTCAAGGATGGATTGCTTTGCTAGAAAGATCTCCATCATAGTAGCTTCAGACACTCATAGGTAGGACTTCCTCTTCTAAGGGTACCCCAGGAAAATGTGTTCTCTCCTGTTTTCTTTCCTAAATTATTCTCTCCATTCAGGGCACAGCCTGATTTTAACAGAATGGTTGCAAAGAATCACAATGACCATGCTGAAAGAGTAAAATCAGTCTAATATTAACACAATTTCTCCTAACTCAAATTTATCAGGGCAGGAAATACTTCCAGCTATTTCTTTGAAATCCTAGTATTAATTTGTAATTTCTTACAACTTTTCAGTCTTACATGAATTTTTAGATTTCAGATTTTCTACAAAGGTGTCTTTTCCCCAGGCAGACAGAACACACTCATCTTTTTGTATCTTATCTGTGCAGTAGGTGCACAAGTATTTAGGAATGGGCCACACAGCCACAGACTGTGCCCATGCCCTGGACAGGTCAGCTGCAGCTACTGAAAACAGTCTGTGGCCAACCTGCCACCATTTGCCTTCTCTTTGGAGTTCAAACATAAGACTTCATGCCACTGAAGCTCCAGCCCATTTTATTAAGGGGAAAATAAATGCATGACTGTATTTCCCTGTGGTTCAGTTGCTGCAGGCTTACACAAACCTAAGCTTCAATTTTGTTTTAAGGCAGCACTTGGTTTGCCACAAGTTTGCTTCTCTCTCAGTCTCTGGGCAGGGACCCTGCAACAAAAGCTGCAGTTCCCTGGCCCAGTTTCCATCTGCTCTCCAGAACCAGCCACCTGAGTCTGATGCATCCCAAAGTTTCTTTGCTGGGTATATTTTCCTGAGCTTCTTAGCCAAGCACACATAGGGCTGATTTTCAGACAGTTGCCATTATACTACTGCTTTTTAAAAATCATAGATCCTTCTTGTTCTCTTTTTCATTGAAGACACCTCTTAATGGTTTTCTGCACAGTTCTGAGGACCAGGGCTGTTTTCTTAAAATCTGAAATTCATATATATTCAGTAGGCTCCAGAAGCAGATGTACCTCACATCTAAAGGTCTGCCATAAACTGGAGAGAAGCAGCACCACCACTCCAGATCTTAAATCTTACACAGCCTCTGCACTTGGAGAAAGCTCAGGTGAAATTGCCATGTAACACAGCCATGCATTGCCTCCCCCAGGCTGTAAGTAGCTCCCCAAAGCACAAGGCAAATGCCAAACAAGTAGAAGTCTTGTCCTAGCCTGTCAGCACACAAGCTAAAGGCAAGGCAAGCTGCACAAATGATGCAGGAGTTGCAAGTTATGTTTTACACCACCGATTTCTTCCTTAGCATCACTCTTTGTTGTGCTCATGCTCTTGTTGCCCTCTCGTGGCTGCTCTGACGAAGAAGCAAGCCCTACCTCAACCCACTTAGGACTGAGCTGTGATTATAGATGTATTTTTGGAAGTTTAACACCAGCTTTTTACCCCTAAGAGTGATCCATTATAGCAAGATTTTTTTTATGCTGGTAATTCTATAAATATCCTCACATATTTCATAGAACTACAGAAGGTTCCATGGGGTTGGAAGTGACCTTAAAGATGACATAGCTCCACCATGGGCAGGGACACCTTCCACTACACCAGTTTGCTCAGAGCTCCATCCAACCTGGCCTTGAACCCTTCCAGGGGTAGGACAGCCACAGCTTCTCTGTGCCAGGGCCTCAGCACCCTCACTGGGAAGAATTTATTCTGAAGATCTCATCTAAATCCACCCTCCTTCACCTTAAAGCCATTCCCCATCCTGTCACTCACTCTGTGTCCTTGTCCAAAGCCCCATCCCAGCCCTCTCTGCTTCCACCTGCACCCGTGTACACAGCCCCATCACCTCTATGTTATACAGCACATTAAGCATGTTTATATTGATTTTGCTGCTTTGTTCCACTGTTTTAACCCAGGAAGAAAATTCAAAGGCTTCTCTCACTGACACCAATGAGTTTCGTTAGAAGAGCCACAAATTCTCAGCTGAAGTTCCTCTTTTTTCCAGGGGAAGCCATGGAAAGCACTGTCAAACCTGAGACTCTTCAGAAGAAAGAACTGATCTGTAAGGGCACCACCAGCAAACAGCATCCAGGGGCCTCAGGATTTTTTTGTCAGGCAGTGACTGCCACTCTCCCTTGTCCCAAAAGCTATTCAAGCTCTCAAAGGCCTGTAGCTTCCTCTAATGCCCAGTGATTTCACCCACAATTAGCTGGCTTACCAAATGCTCTAGAGATGAGCCTTAATCTCCTGGTGGGTCAGTGATTAAGGTAGAAAGTGTGAATAAGCCCTTATAATCAGAAAGTGTTGTGAAAAAGGACACTTAATATACATGAGGCATAGATACTGTATGCAAAATAAACTTTGTTTCAGCAACAAAAAGAGCATCAGGATGTGCTCAGGGGAGAAAAGAAAAGCAGTTTCATTTCTGAGAGGTTTTAGCTCTTACTAAAAGCTGTCTAAGTTAATTCAGGAAGACTGATGATTGCTATAGATGGACAGAGTTCCAGAAGAAGCAGGATCCAAAAAAATACAAAATGGACAGAATTGGAAAAAAGCCCATTATCCATCAATTTTGTTCCCTGAGAATACATTGAAATTATTTTTCCCAAACTATTTCTAGAGCAGATGCATTTCTCTCTCTAAACATGAAGAAAGAAAATAAATAAATAAATAAATAAATAATGTTTACAAATAGCACAAACCTCCTGTACTGTGTGACACTGACCAAGAAAATAAAATGCACATAGAAAAAATAAGTATGAAAGCAATTTATATACCCACGAAAAACTAATAATGAAGAGAACCTTCCTATATTTGCTAAAGCAATATTAAAGCTTCCCCAGCTAAAGCCACTAAGTAGGTATCGTTTACACTTTGATTCCACCACTACTTAAAAGACTCAGGAAGTTAATGTGAAGAGTTTCCACTTCAAAATTCCCTTTTAAATATTTCTCCCTGTAAGGTTTGACATTTCTTAGAGCTCTCACTTCTGCAAATTCTTGGGACAACACAGAGCAGACGCCTTTGGGACAGTCAATGGAAAGAAATCTCTTTGGTCTAGAAGGATGGAAGAGGAATTAGAAAATGTCTCAATTCTTCCCAGTTTGTTTCAAAGCAGCTGAAAAGTTTTGTCAGCTGACAAATTTTTTGTATGGGAGAAAATTAATCTTGCTAATTGGTGAGACATGACATATTCAAATGTTCAGATTCACAAGTCCATGGCTTTTATCCAAACTCACCTGTGACATACAAGAGAACTTGTAACCACTCCCAAGCCTTCCTTTTTGATACTGGGCTGATACTCTGTGAACCAATAGATGTTTTGCTTGATAGATTACAAATTAAAACTTGAACCAAATCTACACCAGGAGTGACAAGTTGGAGGAGGAGCATATTACAGAACCAAGGGCCACCAGCAGCAAGAAAGCACCACAAACATGGAGTGCCTTGTGAGCTCTTGGGTGGGTGAGTGATAACTCAACCCTAACAAATCATTCCAAGTAGAGATATGGTCTTTCCACTTTTCTTAAGCAAGAGGAGAAAACTGGTGGGTTTAGAGTGAGCATGTGGTTGCCTTTAATATTTCATAGCATTGTCATCATCATTATGGTAGCATTATTTTCTTCACCCCTGCCAAAACATATGAAATTTGATCTCAGTCTGAAGCAGTCAGTGATGGATGAAACACTGGAGCATTCATAAAATACATAGGCCAGATCTCAAACAATGCATTTCATTGATAGGCAGTGGATGTGGAAGCCAAATCATCCCCCACAAGAGGAAACATTCCTTTCTTACATGTTCTTGCCAAACTTACTGTGCAGAACACTGCTGAGAAACTGGGCAGAGTCTGTAAATTCATGAGGACTGGGAACCTCCTTGAGATTTTCTGTCCCTCTGTCTGTGTTGTCTGTGGTTGACACAACTTTGCAGCACTCGCTCTGATTTTGATTTAAAGCTGTCCTCAAAAAACAATTTAAAATTCTTTATGAACAAACCTCTGCAGTACTTCAGCTGAACTATAGCAGAAACAATTTGTCACAGCAACAGCTGGAACAAGATGTGTCAGCAAGATGAATGTCTTGTTCATGCACACTGCAATGCTGATCAGCACTGGAGGGAAAAAAAATCAATCAGGCTGTTTCCAGCATGTTTTAGGCAAGAAGAAATAGTAGTTATTTTATTTCAGTAAAAATGGATAAATGTCTGTATCTTATCAGATTTCTTAAAACAATCCCTGGCTAAGTAGAGTGCAAAGCTCCTGAGCCAAGTCAAGTCTATTCATTCATATCCTCAAGACCATTAAATGATAATCAGGCACGTTACCCAAACATCCAAAAACCTCCATTGGGAGGGCTACCTCTTTGTAACAGAAGTAAGAGGAATTGGACTTCTCAAAGTGCTCACTCTGAGTTCATTTTTTAGATTACATATTTATTTTCTTGCAGTTATTTAGCACGTATTTTAATTGCCAAGTACTGTCCTTACATAGTCCTAAATTTTTTATGGGTGTTGATAGCCCAAATGAGGTTGGGCTATCAACCTGTGTGAGCTATCAACTTTTTAGTTCTGTGCACTCAAAATGCACTCATTGAATTCCAGAAAAAGAATAAAAGCCCCCAACATTTTTGGACCTGTACCAAGCATCTTGTGGCCAAATGCAAGTGAAAGCAAATTTTGCCTGGTTTTAAGTTTTGTTTTGAAACATTTGGTCTGGTTCTAAAAATCCTTAAATGTTCTGTTTACTCTCTGCAACTACCATCCTTTACTAGCAGCATTCTTACTATTTTTTTCCTCCACTTGGCTTACTTACTCTTTACTAATTAAACATATTATTTATGTATACTCACTTTTGTTATCGCACTCCTCCCCTCAGTGCATCTGTGTTTCTGTCCAGCACAAACCTAAGGTTGACCCAGGGCACTGCTTTCAGATGAGTTTCAAATCATGTGAAATTTGAACTTGACTTGATAAAGGATACTTCTGGTTTGGGAGATTGCAGGGAAGACAGAGATGTCTCGTATGATTTTTGCCATGACTGGAAGATGAAACCATTGCAACTTCTTGCCCTTGGCTCTGACGTGCAGGACGAGCAGAGGAATAGGGGAAGACATCTCCTTTTACAGCTAGATTTATTATTATAATTATTACTTCTAGATAATTCATTCAGCAGGATCCTCTTCATCTCCTTCATGTTCCTTCTGCCTTTTTTTCCGTTCCTTTGCAACTCTCAAATACCCCAAACATAAAAAAGTTAATTAATACTATCTTGAACAAGTCACTCAAGTTTGTACACTAATTCTTAGACCTAAAAGATATAGATAGATAGATAGATAGATAGATAGATAGATAGATAGATAGATAGATAGATAGATAGATATCTCCATCCCATATAAATGTCTGTAAAGAGTCACATATTGTGAAGCTGTAATTCCATTCTTTCAGCAGCACACAAAATCAATATTAAATGCCTTTCTGTTAGCCTTCCTGACTCACAGGTATCACAGCTCAAGGTTTTATCCCTAGCATCTTAATCTTCCATCCTGCACCATGGATTTAGGGGACCAGATAACCAGAGCAGCCTCTTCAGACTTCATGTGCTTCAGTATGGTATAATCACCAAAAATCAGTACAAACACACACAGGCAGGCTTGCTCACATTTTGCCTTCTAAAACTTCATGAGGAAATTTCACAAGGTTTCTGCAGAACACAAATTATCACACATTTAGTCCAACCTTTCTGCTTTACAACTCTAATCAGCTTTGCCAGCTTTTTTTTGCAGCTGCATCCTGATTCCCTTGGACTCACCACCCCCAGTCCCCTAAGCTGGAGAGAACAGGGTGGGAGTGTGCCACCTCAGATTGTCTCAGTGCTAAAGATTTGTGGGAAGTAATCGGGATCAAAAGGCATTTGCTTAAATTAGCTTTATCATTATTACATAAAGCCCAAGAAATCTTCACAAGGGAGAAAGTTTACCTTGAAAGCTGGAGTTTTGGGGGTATTCAGGCCCTAAAAATTTCCAAAATTCTCCTCATAATTGGTTTCAATGTACATATGTCATTAAAAATCATGCCACCTGTATTTGTCAAAAATTAAAAAAAAAAAAATAGAAATAAAAAAATAGAAAATCCCAACTTTTTGCCCTTCCTGACAGAAATCATTCCATTTTGACCACCTGATGGGCCCTTGGGGTTAATTAGAAAATCCCCATCAAGAGCTCAGAGGCCAATATCAGCTGTCAAAATCCCACATTCCCCTCTTTCACCTCTTTCAAGTGCAAAACAACCTGTGTCTGAAGATGTGCCAGAGAATAAAAGGGCACACCACAACCACTGTGGGCTCTGACTTAGACCTATTCATGGCCTCGCTACTATGAATACAGCAAAATCTCAAATGAAAGTTTTAATCTCCCCACTGCATTCAATCCAAAGAAAAAAGGGCTTCCCTTTTAACAATTTCCCCCCTTAAATCTTTTGTGTTGCCGTGCTCCTGAAAAAGCTGAGATTTTGCTCAGCCCCAGTGAGGGCTTTTGCCACAGAAAGCACTGCACCTAACCCCTTTGTGCTGACATAAGAGTAAAGGTCTGCTCAGACCAAAAGTAACTCATGCAAAAGGCCTTCAGAGGGTCTAAATACAAATGGAACAAGATCAGAGTTAAAAGTGCAGGCATCTGATCTCACCCAGCTTGCCTTCCATGCTCCCTTCCCTTGTTCCCAAAGGTGCATGGGAAATACAAAGATGAGTGGGGAAAAACAAACACTGGAAGAAAAAAAATCAGATGTGCTAATGCTGGAAGATGAAGACAGAAAAGTCCTGTTGCTCCATGTCCTCTGCATCTCTGCATCTCTGCATCTCTCTCCAGATGAGAGGAGATCTCTCTCATGTGCACAGGTGAATACATCACATCAAAAAGAGCAGACTTCTTATCCCTGTGATCACCAGGTGCTTTCCACTGCCTGCAAACAGACCCCACTGACAGGAAAGTCAGTAATAACTTGATTTTGCACTCAATTTTATGAATGAAGGAAAGCAGCAAAGGCTATGATTTCATTAATGGCTCAGCCATGTGCAGGCACATCAATGGCATGAAATGAAAACCAGAAGCAGTGAGGATCTTCAGATGTGCTGCTCCAGCTTTTGGGGTTTGGGGAGCTTTTTTGCCATTTTGCCAATAAAACACACTTTTCATCCCATTTCACTCAGAGCTGAACATTTCTGCCCCAGTGCCCCCAGCCCCAGAGAGCATCACCCAGCCTCACTCTTTGTGTCCAGCCCCTCTCACTGACATGAGGCAAGGAGGTTTTCTATCCTTCCATGCTTGCCCCCCTGCCCAGGACTCCTTCTCTGCCCTTCAAGTGATTATTGTTTTGTTTTTTTCTCCTCGTGAGCAGTAACACCTACATTGTATGGGGAGAGACAGCAGCATTCATACCCCTCAGAAAGCCATTCACTCCAGGGCAGCTGGAGAGGCTCAGTGTTCAGCTTGCCCTCTTCACTCTTGGATGAGTTTTGTGCAAAGCTCGGGCTTGGAGTCCTTTCCCTCCCAGAGCCAAGCAATTAATGAGAGGTGGAAAAAGGAGAGAAAATGTCTCAGGGTTTTGTCTTTCTTCACAATTTGTTCTTTTTATGTTTGTTTATAGCTAAATTATGTTATCTGGTTGCCCTGGAAGGATATAAAAGCATACTTGGGAAGGAAAAAGGAAATTATGTTTAATTAATTAATATGTCCTTGGGCTTTTTTCTTTTATGCTAAAGGTTTGGAAATAGCACCTCCTATTCATGGAGCAGTGAGTGGAACTGCTGCTAGAAGAGAGACCACTGACCAAGCAAGATTAGGGGTATTTTAATTTAGTATTGCCCTACTTTAGATGGTGGCTCATCATCTTTTCAGAGAACGTTTTTGTAGATCAGAGTTCCAAAGGTCCTAATAGGCTGCTAACAAATTTTGTCCCCTGAGATTTGTGGTGTACTAATCAGGACCACATTCTAAAGCAGCACTATGGACTTTTACACAATAAAACCTATGAAAAAAAGTGAGAAAAAAGTTTTTAAAATACCCCCCCAGCTTCACCCATCATCCCATCTCCTGACTATTATACCGAAGGGAAGTAGAGAATCAAGAGTACCTTTGACTTGGATCCTTTACTGGATCTGTAACTAAGCCCATAATCTGTTGCCATTACTTTAGACTCCCGTTTAGCTGCACCATTTGCACATCACTGCCAAAACCTCCTGTCTGGATGTGCTCAGAACAACCCTTACACTCTTTCACAGTTTCTGTATCCTTTTCCATTTTGTGCACGCTAAGTGTTTTAGATATGATTCTACCAAAGATATGGCACAAACTCCACTCGTACCAGGAGAGATTCTCTGTCAAATAAAGACAATTTAGTGAGTACTAATTGAAAATAATAGATAAAGACAAACCTAACAACGTGGCAGAGAAGTACCAGGGGATCTGCCTGTTTGCAGAATGTCTCCTGTTTGCATGTGAACACTGCTGAGCAAGCCAAAGCCCTTGCTTAGGAATGGTTTAATTTATATGCCCTCAGAATGAGGTCATATCCATATCATGCATGATCTCTATTAGCTTTACAGATGCCTTAACCTGAGAAGGTTCAAGCTCTTCAAGAGCTATTCACACTTGGCAGATTGATATAGTAACTGACAATTCACTGCCATCCAAGTGTATCTGGGAACACAAAGCTCACATAAATATTGTTGAGCATATCCCATTGTCAGTTATTCACTTCTGCCCTTCAGCTTCCTGCAGATCATTTCTCTCAGTGTCATATGTCTGACTGACCCAGCAGGCACAAAGTTGTTTCCTTTTTGCCAGTAATGGACTGTGCTGGGAATGCCAGACACAGGTTTGTTCCACCAACCAGCAATGTGAAACATCAGAGGCTGGACAGAGCTGGGTGAGAAAGCCTGGAACAGCTTCCAGTGGTGTTCCTGCACTGGAAAAGCTCCAGGAGGAAGCATGAAGGCCTACACGATGTTTTTTCCTTCTGCAGTTTCACAGCTGACCTGCCTGCTTACCCAAGCTAAGCCCTTACCAAAGACAATTGTGAGCAAACAACATTCGTGGCTTTCTAGCCCAGAAATTCCCACCTGCTCCTTTACTCTGCTTTACTACCCTCACCTGAGCCCCCCTCTCTCTGTGATAGCTCTCAGATAGGAAGGCATGAAAAGAATAATAAAGGATGAGAAAAACAGAAGAAATAAGTGTGCAGAACTCATGGCTTTCAAACTTAGCCTGGACCAAATATTTCTGATTGATAAATCTGGTTGAAGAAGGTCAGATGTGTTCCAATCTAAATTTGGAGAGGTATTCTTTCTTTTCATTGCCTGACATGCATCTCTCTCATGCACTAATTTAACCTGAAAAGAGTAATCAAATTAAATAGATACATGTTCTTAGCTGCACTAGTTCCTTTTATTCAGCCATAACCCCTTTAAAAAAAATTTGCTTTATTTTTCCCTTGATGAACTTCCAGTTGAGTTAACGAATGAAACTGGTAAAAAAGGCAAATGAGTGGCAGAACTGCCACAAGTGAAGCCATAGACTTATGTCGTCCAAGCAGGAGTGTAATTCCACCTTCCAGCACTGCAAGCTGATGGCAGAGCTCAGCCTCTTTGTCTAGCATCACCTTCACCTTCAGCTGGGCAGCCCAGGCAGACTGGTTTGTTGTAAGCACACCAAACAACCTGGGCTGATTATTGTCACCTGTACTGTTAATTGGCAATTTTGACATGGCAGACACAAAAAATTGCCTTTTTTCTTTTCTGCTACTTCCCTTCAATGCAATGTGAGTTACTGAAAGTAAAATCAGTTATATCTGAACTGCAAAAATTTTATACTGGGTACTAAAGGTACTAGGGACAAACAAGAAATCCAAACTTAAAGCTTTCCTTGAAGCTGTAAGCACAAGTAATTTAATGTCCATTTCTGGTAAAGTATGGGAAAAAGTAGATCCATTACTTAATTGTCAAAAAAACTTTTTGATTTAAGTACTGTGAGCACTGTAGCCAGACCTGATGGAGGGAACAAGAGCAGCTGAGTAAATTTATCCATTTACATTATTTTATGTAGCAGATGAAACCATGAGAAGAACCCAGGAGCCTTGTACTGCCTTCAGTGCATCAGAGACCCCTCCCTTGCATGACATCAAGGCAAACAGAAGTCCTGGATTTGTCTGAAGTGCTCCTGGCTAATTCAGAGGGGTACATTACATTACCCAGGTCAGTCAGACAAGCACAGAGCCTTCAACGTCCCCCAGATTAAACCATCAGACCCACATCAATCACTGGGTGTAAGGGACATGGAGTAATAGGAGGTTGTCAACAGGATGAGGGCTTCTGTTCAGAAAACAGATGTCTTGGCTTTTCCTTGGTCTTGTTTATTCTTCATAAATACCAGAGCAAGACCACAGAGTCACTATTATCCCATAACAACGTTCTGTTAATCAGGCATGTCAACTGCTTGTACAGCCCAACCTTCTGCAGATCCCAGACATGCCCCTTCCACAAGAATTTAACACAAAAACACTGCAGCATAGCTGCCTTATGACCATGGATAGGACCAATTTGTTTTGTGCTTTCAGACACTGATCTTGCAACAGCAAACATACAGACACTATAGCAGGCTTTTTTACATAAATAAGGGGTTTTGACCATCACCTTTCCTTTTTCAATGGCAGTTTATCAAGATCTTTTGCCTAATTCCCAGCTTAGTAAAGAGACAACACTGAACTGAGGAACAGCACATCCTTCCCAAATAGCTCTGAAAAGCAATCAAGAGAGTGAAAGCAGACTAAAATAATAATTACACCAGGAGCATATTATTGGTGGGTTAAAACCTGGAAAGAGAAGGAAAAATAAAAAAAAGGGGGAGAAAAGAGAGAAGGAAAAAAAGGCAAAACAAAATCAGGAGATAAAAGAAGTAACCAAATAATTCAATAAGTAAGTATGAAGTTATTCACTGCAGCCTGAACTCACATCATGGCAGAGAGGACCCATGAGGCTTATGCAGACACCAGAAACAAGGTCCAAGAAGGGGATGAGGCAGGAAGAACCCCATTTTCCATCTGTGGACACACTTCCAAATGAGCTACAGATTACAATATTCCTGCCCAGAATGCAAACTCTTCCCACAGTGTCATTTCCTTCAGCATAACTGTAATCTGTAACATCAATTTGATTCCCCCAAGTATCTGGATTCAGAGGTTTCATCAGGAATAGCCACTGTGATCTTCCTCAACTCCTGACTGAAGGGGGTAGGTGACACATCTCCCTCCTATCCCCACTGTCCATGCTGGAAATCTTTATATTTTAGCAGGAACAAGAGTGAAAACCTTGGTACTCTGCAGTGAGAGTAGTTCCACCACAAAACCCTGGCATCTTTAATCTTAGTAGATACTTTAAAACTCAAGTGAATCCAAGTAACAGCCAAGCTTTCCTGCAAATACTCAACACACTCTGGCAAATGTGGACCTGGAGGTTGCCTCCCACTCTTCGTATGGACTCTGCTCCACTGTAACTTCATCCTGGCATCCTTGCTGGAAGTTTTATATTTTGCTTAATTAGGGCATGTGTTTGTCTTGCTGGCAGAATGTCTACAGACTTCAATAAGAGAAGGATTTTTTTGAAGCTTCTCATTACCGTGTCTTGTGAATTTTATGTGCTTCTGTCCTCAGAGGTAACATGATTCCAAACCAGCCTCAGTGTCTCTGTGCAAACATAACATTCTTTGCCAGTCAAGCACTACAGGTGTGTTGATGGTAAAGGAAAAAAAAATATAACCAAAACCAAGCCTTACATTGCATTTTATACATGCAAAGGAGATGCACAGTATTTAGGAAAATTAAGGAAAAAATGGGATGCGATAGAAAAACGTTTGTGTGACTGCGCGCGGGCGGGTGCACCTCCCCATAGCCTGTCCTCTATAAAGGTGTGCTTCAGGTGGCATCTCCAAAAGTGAAATGGAGAGGCTTGGGAGAGGGGGAAGCAAATTTTTAAAAAAAGCTGTCTTCTTCTTTGAGCTTCTGCTTGTTGTCAGTGTTCGACCCACTGAGTCTCCTCCCTCACCACGTTTGAAGTGCATGTGGCCAGCAGAACTGGGATCTTTTCATTCCCATGTCTCACAGGATACCCAGGCTTTCACACAAGCAGCACTTACATTTCAAGTGCATTTGTCTCTCCTACCTCTTTATCTTCCCACAGAGCTTCACTGCAGTCCAACATTTACTCCACCCACACATGCTGCAATTTTATTTAGGTTTCACTTTTATTAAATTTCAGAAACCATAAAGGATGTCACTGTTATAATTACAAAGAGAGCAACATCAAATACAAAAATGCAAGTGTAGCTAGACATCAGAACACAGGTTTTTTTCAGGAGGGAGTCAGACTCCCCAGTGAACAAGTTTAGCCTTCGGTTTTGCACATCAGGATTGGGGGCAAAATGGCTTGAGGGAGCCCTATAGAGGTGCTTTTGCTTCCCTGACTTCTCACACAATATTCTTTCAAATGAATTTAAAGCTTTTCTTGTCCAAATCCCCGCAAAAGTAACCACACTGCAGTTTTTCTACTATTATGCAAATAGATTAATCAGCCAACGCTCCAGTGAGAATTAATTTATATTTGAATCAAATGAGGCCTTAGATTCTTTATAACCCAACCCCCAGGCCAAGGCCCGGGCTAGGTAGCAACCTCATATTATTCATTTGACGAAATGTGAACTGACATAAATACCATGGCTAACTTTCAATCCGATTACCCCGTTACCTCACATCAATGCTCTCCCAGCCATCAGCCTCCAGCGTCCCTCCTTTCAGCAGCACAGCCAACAACTGACAACTCCTCCCTGATAAACAAGCACCCACGCTGCCACCTCGGACCCCCACTCTTAACCCATCATTCCTGCTCAATGGCCCTTATTCAACAAGGTACTTTATTTTGTTTGTAGGAATCGGGGCACTAAACAACACAAAAATACTGTTTTGCTGGGGCTGTGATTCAAAGCTGCCCTTTCAGAGCTGCTGAGCACTTGAGGCACGAACAATAAACATCCAAAAAAAATATGGGAGCATCGTGTCCAGCCATACATAGATATTTACAACACTCATGCACACAATTTAATAAAGTCACTGACGTCTGTTATCTTTCATACTCTCCTTAATCCTTAAAAAAAAAATTTAAAACTATGTTTGGGGCTACTATGTCCAAAGGTCAATGTAAAGTGAACCCACATTTTACACAGCACCCTTATACTAAACTCATGTTGACAACCACTAAATTCTTTCTATTGCCTTGCACAGGAACTTGTTTTTTTAAAAGGCTTCCCTCCCTTCCCCACTTTAAAACTGTAAGCATTTAAAAAGCTTGGCTAAACAATCCACCAGGTGTGAGAAAAGCCTTTTCTGTGCAAGCAGCTCTATGTCAGAAAAACCTACACTTTGTAATTAGATTAGCAAGCAAGGACTGAATAGCTCTGATCAAAACATCCCCCCTCTGCATATTGTTTATAGTGCATAACTGATAACTAAGCTTCTCTAGTCATGGTTAAAATCTATTTAAAAACAGGAGTCCTGTGCCCTCTGGAATTTAAATGAAGAGGAAAAGAAAACAAAGTGCACATTCTTAAAAAGTGATATGTAATTAGTTGTCTTTCTTGCTTAAACATGGCTTGATTTGAAAATATGTCATAAAACAAACTATGATTTAACAGCAGCTCCTCGTGAAACCATCACTTAAAACACAGCTAAAGAAGTTAGAGATGTCTTTTTTTACATTAAAAACATTCTTCATGGTGAATTCGGGAAGAGAAGGAAGAAAAATCTCTTGGCCACAGGCCCCAGCACGGAGGGACATCCCAGATCCCTGTCAGGAGAGCTGAAAACTCCTCAGCCCAGGAGGATGACTTGACTTGTCTGTCTCTGTGGATTTTTTCTGTGTGACCTGACAAACTCCTTGTGTACTGGAGTCAGTTTCCCAATGTAAAGAGGAAGTTTGAATGTGGTGACTGCCTGGACACACTAAAAGTGGGGTGGAAAAGAGTCGCAGTACATTAGAGAGAACATCATCCTACCTGTTCCCTCAGAGCAGAGGTCTACACTCACCTGGGTATGATGCTACATGGAAAATAAGATTTTTCCTAAACCTTTCATACAAAGCTTATATATTTTTCTTGGAAATAGTGAGGCTGTTTCACAGCCCTGTTTCATCTGCCCAGAGTGCAAATATCCCAGTTTTGAATTTTGAACTCAGCCAGTCCAGTCTGATGTCAGTCTCCTTTTGCACTGTGGGGCCTGGGACCAGATGCAAACTCTTGTGTGTCCCAATCTTTCCAAAGAGAGACCTCTGATTACTGGTTCTTCCTGCTAAGATCAGTACACCTCATAAATCCCATTGTTATTTCATCCATATTAAAACAGTCTTTTAAATATTAGGGCTGAATGACCAGAACTGAGATCAAAAAGCTGCCTTCTCTTTGGCTAGTAGATGCTGTGGAAATAGCAGAAGATAACAAGAAGACATTCTCCATTTTTCCTCCCACAAATCTGCAGACAGTTACCATATACACAGCAGTGGATGGAAAATTTTCCATGCTGTCCAGCCTGCTCCTGCTTCTGCTTTAAGTGCAGAAGCAGGGAAAAGGCCCAGACATGAATTGTCCTGGCACTGGAGTCCAGCCTCGTTGCTTGAACTCTTCCAAGAGAGAGTCTGATCACAGTCAGCAGTGTAGTCCTGTCTCTACACATCCCCCATTGTTGATTTATTTACCTGTAGGAGCCAGAGACATTCACCAAAAAAGGAGGATAGAAAATGTTTTGTATAATACCATTAGGGAAAGTTAGATAAAGGTTGATAGGTGAGGGACTAAACTTCCATTTAAGACCTAAGGCAGAACAATTTAAAAGACACCAGAGAAATACCTCTTATCCCTGTACATTCATGATTCAGGGGGCTGCAAATATAGCTTAAAGCTACATTAATTTCCACTCTCCTGAATTTTCTGGGTTGGAAGAGTCACAGCCAGAGTATGGGTCCTCAAAAAGAGTCCTGTCCTGTACCAGGACAACGTGACCATACCAGATTTCATCAAGTCAAACTTTAAATCTGCTAAGTCCCACCTGATGTCCCTAAAGACCTTACTAGAGACATAATTTGATGTTCTCCACCCATTTTTAATGGACAAGGAAAAACAGGGAAAAAAAAAAAGACAAGAATCATGACATGATGAGAGACAAAAATGTGAATGCAATGACTAAAATGTGGGGTTTGTAAAGTAGTTCTCATTGCTAGAGATGTGATAAGAAACGTGAGAAAAGCTGTTTCATCTTATGAAGATCGTCTTCAAACATCCTGGCTGTCTCATTCTAAACTTCAGTTGTCTTTGATATTTCCCCCTGCACTACCAAAACTCTCCTGACAAAGTCCTGAAAGGAGACAAGTACATTCAAATTCTTCTAGGGCTTAACCCCACTGCATTGAAATTACCATGAGTTTTGCCCCTGACTTCAGCCCTGACAGAACAAGCAACATTCTCAGGCCAAAGGCATGGGGAAAAGCTTTTCTACAATTCTCTTTACATGCTCACGCTCTCCTTAGTCCCAGAGATTTCCATTTGCTTCCAGATTGCTGAAGGCATAAATGGGTGGCACACTTCACTGTGTATCCATCCGATCTCACGCCTGCTGGAATACAAGTAGGTGTTTTTCTTCTGTTCCTCAGAAAGAAACGCTATTTTCTGAGAAGGGATGCACTACCTGCAGGTTGGGGAAGCTCCCAGGAGAAAGGCCTCAGCTATTTCAGCAAAGATTCTCAAGAACTGGGACCTCATCAGCTCTTCTGGATGATTAAATGGAAGAGTCCTTCATCTGTGGACATCAGGAGGCTGTCCTGCTTGCAAAGCAAAGCCCAGAAGAAGGGTGATGCTGTTCTAGTCTCCAGGATGAG
Source organism: Toxostoma redivivum (assembly GCA_013397375.1). Lineage (NCBI taxonomy): Eukaryota > Metazoa > Chordata > Aves > Passeriformes > Mimidae > Toxostoma > Toxostoma redivivum. The sequence goes on along the minus strand of VXBI01012222.1, from coordinate 448,817 downwards.
CCTAGTGTTTTCTGAAGAAAACAATTCTTTCTCACAAGTGGAGATCCAGTGGAAAATCTTCTGGCTCTGCAGGAATCCAGCCATCCTGAATTTAGATACCAACCCTTGAGAATCCTGAAGAGGTGTCCATGATGCCTAAAGACTATGAGGCTGTTAATTCCTTGAGCTCTATTGCTCTTAGTTTTCTATATCTGAAGCAGCTCACTTGGTAAAAGTATCCCCAAGGGACAACAGAAATACAGCAATTTTCATCTCAGCTCCCATTTTACACAAAGTAACTGGAGACACAGCACATGGACCATATGGACCAGGGCTTGCTAGCTCATTTCTCAGTGGTTCTATGAAGGTGAACCGTGAGGGGCAGTTTGTCATTCTTCTTCTGTCAGAACTCCAGAGATCAAACACACTTCACATCAACATCTACAAGAACAGCTTAGTATTTCTGGAAGCCAAACATTCTGTCTTTAATAAAGAGGTCCAGACAGTTACTCTCGTCCTCTATGGATGCAGGATAGTTTACCAGCACCTTAAACATATCTGTGATCAGGGCATGGTCTGTAACTGAACCATTTAACAGCAAACCCATAGCCTTAATAGACAAGGTCATAAATGCAATACTTACAAGAAGAAACCACTGAATGCCCAGGGAATCTGATGTTCAAAAAACCTTGGAATTCACGTTTTATTTTTTTAAGATATTCCTTCATTTCAATTGTGAGAGCATTAGAGTATCCCAACAAGGAAATTTTGCACTTATGTTTACTAAAGAACTATTACACACTATATGAGTTTCCTTTCCTTCCTTATCTCATGGCTTTGGGTCCCACCAAAAGAATCACAGGTTAATCCCTGTTAAAGGACCTTTCAGCACCTTCACATAGGACTCAGAGAGAAAAACACTCTCCCCACAACAACTGTTTACCCCACTGAATCATGACTTCTGAAGGTATTTTCATCTAGAAGGAGCAAAGTGAGCCTCCCAGCCTATCATCATCCTTCTGGCTACCAGCACATAACTTGGGGACGGCTTTCCTTTGGGAAGAGTGTTTACAGGTACCTGGGCTCTCATCAGCATCTTTCTTCTGAGTCTCCCTCTTAGACCTTCCCAGAGAGACTTCAGCCCAAAGGAAATGAAGCATCAGTTGGCTGGTGTGGAAGAACTCAAGGGGTTGAGGGTTGATGCTCTAGCCCTTTTAAGAAAAAGTGTACAAACAAGAAAAGGTCCTGATTTTATCCTACATGTAGTCAAATAGTAATTCTGTTCTTTCTCTGAGAGGCAGTGGTCCTTGTGTGATGTTCCAGCAGGCAGAGGGATAGAGAGCAGGCTTTAAATCCATTCTTGTGGCAGACATCAAGGGTGTGTGGGTTCAACGACCCTCAGCTGAAAGTGACAGCAAACTCTCCGATTTTCTAAAATCCACACCAGGACATACTCATTCTCCTGCTGCATTGTGCTGAAAGTCCTGTCCTCCAAAGAAAGTTGTCCTTCCTGTCATAACCTGGAGAGTGAGGAACAGAACTGGGCCTCAATGAGTGGAAAAGTCAGGGAATCTTCAAGTCCCAGCACTTAAAATTGCCCACTGCAAAGAGATTTCAGAGGATCAGTCAGCAGAGAAATTTGCCACTGTCATTAGCAAAGGATCACAACTTCAGTTTGCAGAGAGGAGGTAGGAGTACTCTTAAAAAATTATTTGAAAGGCAAAAGGATTTTTAATTCTTCTGACCTACCTGAGCAAAATGAGAGAGACATGTTTTTCAGAAAATAAATGGGCAAGTTTTGTGTTCTGTCATCCTCCTCCACATTTCATCTGCACAGTCTAATTTGGAAACCCTTGGGGCAGAAACCACAAGCAGGACCCTGTCCATCAACATCTGAAATCCAATCTGCCACTGTCCAGTTCCCAGCGAGGTTCCACTGCACCAAGAAATCATGAAATTGAGGCAGCAAATAAACCATCATATTGTATTTTGCAAATCCTAGCTCTCCAAAATGTGCCAATCTTAGCTCATTAAAAGAGTTGTTTTTAGGAAGTTGTGTGGTTGTTTATTAGACAGATCAGTGGAGAAGAAAGAAGAGAGATTGTTCAATCCCAGATTATTTTTTAAAACAAAGGTGGAGGTTGGGGAAAGGATAAAGGGACGAAATGGACAAAAATAATCAAATTTGGAAGAAAGAATGCAAATTAAACAGGCTTGGAAGGAGTTAGTAAAGCACAAGCAAGGCACAGAGACTAAACTAAAGTTAATTACTTTTGACATGATCAGATCATCTGGTTGCATTTCAGGCTGCGTGCACTCTGGGCTGGCCAGCATGAATGGCGAGGGAAAAGAAAGTAACTCTCCCCTCGAGGTCCCTTTGCCAAGTCTGGGCTGTGCGCTCTGTCCGAGATCCCTCTTTCTTTGCGCAGAGAGAGAGAGGGGGAGAGGAGAGAGAAACACAGTTAACCACCTGTCAGGGCTGAGGACACAATAAGGCAGCCCCCAAAAGAGCTTTTCATGCATGCGTAATATATTTGTTCAGCTATTCACTTAATGAAGCTGATAAATGTGATGCAAAACAATAGTCAAGTTAATCTATTTAGTAAAATGTTTTGAGACTCTCAGGCGATGTTAAGGAGGGTAGTGTGCTCGGGGACATTTTCATTTCAATACGCTCATCTCTCCCCTCTTAGGGGGGTTTCAAGCAACCTATGTGAATATAATTTCTTATAAATGTGTCTTTAATGGGTTTAATTCACCCTTGCCAGCTGTTTTTTTAGCTATTTTGTAAGAGCAAAACAAACGTGCCAGGCTTGGAAAGCTAGTTAAAATTAGTTTCGGTCACTGGGGCCAAGCTATATTTCCTGCAAACCATCTGCTTGATTGGCACAATAGAAGGATTTTCAAGAAAAGGGGGGATCTAGAAGAGCTTTGAACGAACCAACAGTTACTGTTCCTTGTGCTTGAATTCTAAAGGTGAAGACTTAGGTGTCTTAATACAGCCTCGCCCCCGCAGCCTCCATTCAAGCTGCCGGCGTGGTCGATGAGCATCGTTAGGGGCTGGGACACAGCAGGGACGGAGCATCCCACCCCCTCTCCGCAGACCCTCTCCGGCGGAAAAAAAAAAAA
>VXBI01012222.1:343127-444505 GCA_013397375.1 Toxostoma redivivum | reverse complement strand
TTTTTTAAGTGACAAAGAAAGTGAGTGACTTTTAAGAAATAAATTTGAAGATAACGACATTAAAATGAATGGCAGGAAACACAAAACTGCCTGAGCATAGGTCAAACGGCATTAGTCACAGGTTTTATCCTGAGACATTAGAATTCCCTTTCTCTTAAATGATCACTGCCTTTGAAAAGAAACTTCCAAAGGAGATCTCTTAAAATAAGATCCTTTCGTCTGATTTCTTGGTTTCTTATGGTCTATCTTCCCTTTCAATAGATGTCTAGTCCCTTTTGCCGTGGTGCTTAAGGAATTCTTTATGAGTGTGCTCAGATGCATCACAAGGAACCGGGTCCACGCGTGCCCCAGCATGCGTTTGACCCAACCTTCCAGAAAATGTCAGCCCCTCTTTTTTAAAACCAGAGAAATTAGCAGCAGTTGGTCTATAGTGAGACAAAATGCCCCCAATGTATATGTAAAGAAAGGAGTAAATCATCTCAAAGGAAACGTATAATGACTGTAAAAAACGAAGTGTTCTCGGAACAGCCCGGGCGGAGCTCATGTGGGAAACGCCGGGATCGGGGGGCGGCTGCGAGAGGGGCAGGGAGCAGGGGACAGAGATGGGACTGAGAGCTGGCGGGGTGCCAGGTAATTATTTTATTGGGAAAACCCCGTTTGCTTTTTCCATTCGCTGGTAAATCACATCCTGAGAGCAGCGCTGCGCAGAAACGCGGCTTGAGGTAACCCAGGAGCGCCCTGGGTGGGGGCGAGGGGAGAGCTGAGCCCGGAGCAGGGCAGGGCAGCCCCCGCTCCCCCCGGCAGCCCCGGCACATCGGAGCCTGGACGGGGCGAGGGGCAGGTGCCGGGACCCGTCCGCACCCCCTGCGCTCTGCCCACACCTTCCTTCCCCTTTTCCTTTACCTGCTAAGCATCAAGAACAACAAAACTGGGGAGTGGGGGAAAAAAAAACAACACAAAAACTCCAGCGAGGTTTTATTTCAAAGTGATGCTTTCAGACGGCGGACCTTCCAAGTCAGGTCTGCAGGTGCTCGTCTGCTGGGGGCCGGCGAGCAGCGCCGGGAAAGCTTGTCAGGATCATACAGTTTCCAGGGCTGATTCCGTCCTCTCTAATAAATAACTTTTTGATTTGAATCAAGGGAGAGGTTTAACAGACTTTCTTTCTTCCCTAATGTGATATAAATCGCAGATGCACTTTTATTGAATGGTTAAAGCATCGACATGGAGATAATCAACACAAAACGTCCGGACAAAAACCATCGAGAGAAATAAAGCTGGTTAATAAGATTTTTGAGAAAGCTTTGTGTTAAAAAGTAAAAAGGAAAAACAGCTGAAGGTGACAGTTAGTTCATGGTTAATAGGATAAAGGCTGCATGGTTGAGCTGCACACTTCTGCTTGCAAAGGTTCAGACACACCAAAGGGCTGAATAGGGTGCTTTTAAAACATAGGACATTTAACACATCTGTTATAGTCTTTAACAGAGAAATCAGGTAAAACCACTCTCAATAGTCGCTTTCATCACCCACCTCCAAAGGAAACTAACTACACTTGCGCCTATTTCCATATTTGCCACCACAAACAAAACCTCTCTGCCAGAAAAATCGCTATTTACTACTTTCCCATTAGACGACGTCATTTGTCCCTCGCACCAAAGTGAGGGGACTCCGGGCTCTGTCGCACTGAGCAGTACACCTTCCGAAATCCTGCACACGCGTGCAGATAAAAAGCTTGATCAGGTGAATTTGGCTGATTCGAGCCATGGACACCAACAAAGCAGGGAGTAGCTCGCACAACTTCAGCCGAAAGGATCCAAATGCGACAAAGTTGTCTTCATTTTACAGCGGGAGGGCAGCGATTCCCACTATTTTGAGCGTAAATAAGCTGCACAGGAGCAACAGACTGAGACGGGTTGCTCTGGTCCCACAAAGCTGTCCAGGTTTCTCCTGTATGCAAGACTCAGATTTTGTGGGAGCAGAGTTCTCACTGGCCACATAAAAGCTCATATTTCGGTCTGGGCAAACCTCAAGCCTGAGCACAAGTACATGAGTTTTTACGAAGCTCGGATCTTGAAAGGAGAGGTTGACGCCGCAGTTATGCCTTATTCCGGACCTTTGATGTGCAGATAGAAAACCAGCCCCATCTACACGCGCTAATTCTGCCTCATACTAATAGCAGGAGCAGAATATGTTCAAATCACGGTGGGATCCACTCTCCAAACGTGTTTTTCCCTCAACAGAGCTTAGCGCAACGTTTTCTAATTTGTATTTTCAAGCCCACAAAACCCGTGCTTTTCTGAGAGTCCGCAGATAAGTTTATATGAATATTTATTGATTTATTTCCTAAACTCAGCAGGGGAGCGGCAAATAAATTTAGTGCTTTCTTTAAATAATTCCCTTTCTACGAGGCAAGATGTCATTTGAAACTTTTAAATAGGCATTTAATTAGCCTGTGTGTGTTGCCTCTGAACAAAACCCTGCTGGGAGCCTTTGGAGCGCTGTATTCCAAAGAGGCGGTCAATATGCAAAATTGATGACTACACTTTCTTTGTGGCGGGGCCATTGTGCCCCGGTTGCTTATGAAGTCTAATCCAATCATAAATTGCAGCCCCGGACCAATGGAGAAGCCGGGAGCTCGCCCTGAATGAAGCTGAAGTGGAGAACTTTGTTGAACCCCATTGTTGGGGCTGTCACTTTTGAAAGAGCCTCAGCGGGGCTGACCACTATAAAACCCATGGTCCAGGAGGAAGGGGCAGAGAGAACTCCGCCGGACTCGCTGGCTGGATCTTTACCAACCCAGGTTCGCAAAGCAGAAAACAAAAGCAAACAAACAAACAAGCAGGCGAGCGGCCCCAGCCCGGCTCCGCGGTCGGCCCCTGCGATGATGTTCCCCAGCCTCATCGCCCCTCCAGCCGTCTACCCCAGCCTCCTCCGGCCGACCCCCACCCTCACCTTGCCTCAGTCGCTGCAGTCGGCTTTTTCCAGCCATTCCAGCTTCCTGGTGGAAGATTTGATCCGGATCAGCAGGCCCACCAGCTACCTGCCCAGGACTGCCCCCCCGCCCAGCATGTCCCCCCCAGCCTCGGCGGCCAGGACGGACTCGGGGACGCCGGAGCTCCCCAGCTCCACCACCGCCGGCTCCAGGAGGATCTGTTCGCCGCAGAGTTCCAGCAGCGACTCCACTTTCCTGAAGTTTGGAGTCAACGCCATCCTCTCCTCCACGCCCCGAGCCGGTAAGCGGGGCACACCCGGGGCAGCGGCGGCACCGGGCGCTGGGGACACTCCGCCCGCAGGAGGGGATGAGGGGCGAGGGGCAGCGCAGGGAGACGGCTCAGCAAAGGGAGGGAGGGAGGAAGGACCCAGTGCCGAGCTGCAGAGCGCTCCGGCACTGCTCGGATTTCCAGGGCGAGGGCAGCACTGCCGGCGGCCGGGGCCGCTCCGCCGCAGGACGGACGGGACGGGAGGAGCAGGCGGAGGGAGGGGTCCCAGACACGAGGGATCTCCTGGCTGACCCTGTCCTCACGGGTGCCCCTTTGCTGGCAAAAACAGCTAAAGTGCCACTTTTCCTCGGCCGTTCCTAGCTCAGTCTGGCTCTTTAATTTTTTCTAAAAGTACCACAGACCTGTGTCCAGAACGAGCGACAGAACACAGCCTTGCCGCCGGTCGGGTCCAACTGGCGGTTACCCTCCGATTAATTCGATTTTATTTATTTACTAGAAACCTCCCCTGCGTTGCTTCAGAGCGTCCCGCCAAAGACTTTCTCCTTTCCGTACTTTGAAGGATCCTTCCAGCCCTTTCTCAGATCTTCCTATTTCCCAGGTAGGTGTTTACAAGTGTCCCTGTGAGCGGGCGGGCCGCTCTGCCGGCACAGCCCGGTGATTTCTCCCCGTCCCTGCGCTCCCTCGGCGGGGTTATGCTGCAGTTCAGAGGTTGGAGGGAGTACAACATTCAAACATCAGTCGCGCCAATTTGCTGCCCGATTTAGCACAGGCAGTGACTGCCTGACATTCCCTGCCCGCTCCCCCCGCTGATCCGCAAATTAGCCGGGATTGTCACGGTCCCGAGGCGAGGCGGGTCCCCGCTCCCTCCCTCCCTCCCTCCTCCTTTCCGTCCCTCCCGGCGCTGGTGTTTCAGCACCACGAGGAGCGGTCAGCTCCCTCCGCCGCCCGCGCAGGGAGGGCGGGAGGGAAGCACGGAGAGAGGGAGGGAGCCTGTGGGTATCCCCCAAACCTTTCCGCCTTACGGGAGCCGCCTGGCTGCCCTGCTCCATCACCTCCGCCGCCTATTTCCCTCCTCCACCTTCCCCGTCACACCGTCAAACAGCACGGGGAAGGCGAGAAAGCAGGCCACGGAGCTGTGATAGTTACAGCACCCAAGTATTATGATGCTGAGAGAACAATTAAAAAAAAAACACAAAAAAACCCAACTGAAATCTAATTACACAAACAAGCTATGAATTTAAAAAGAAAACAGGGAAAGAGAGAGAGCAAAAAAAATAACCCAAGCTCTTCTATTCATGTTCTGCATAATGGAATTTGCTTCCTTTCTCCAGCATGTGAATAGCCTAACAAAAACAACTTGAGCTTTATAAATAGCTTTTCATGTCCATTTAATGAAAATGATTTGGGGAAAGAGACGATTGTGCCATCAGTATTCTCCCGAGGAGCCTGGCATGCCGTTGTGTTTAGTTTGAAAGTGTAAATCTCTTTTGTTCCAATAATATATGGCGTTAGCTGCTTGTCCTCAGTCTTTTTCTGTTAGTTCATTACTACACAATTACCATTCACGCTTCATTAGCATCTCTGTCTCTCTTGGGGAGGTTCCCCCCCTTCTTTTTTTTTTAAGGCGAAACTCTGCCCTTTTTTATCATACTAATGCCATTGGGAACCAGGCAGTGTGCTAATTAGCTGCTACTTTTCATGTCTTCGAATTGAATTCTCCAACTTCGGAGCGGGGGTAGGGGAGAGAGAAGAGATTATTATAAAAAGATGAATACTGATTGATCAAAACTGCATCTGAAGAGAAGCCGTTTTGTTCGGAATCAGAAAAGTCCTCATTTTCATCTTCAGCATAATAAAGCATCTGAAATGATAAAAGCATCTGAAAAAAAAAATCGAATGCTTCTGAGTGGGAGGGAGAGCTTTTTTATTATACCTCTATCTTAGCCGGTACGCCTCGCTTTGCCTTTTCAGGCCGGGGACCTTTGAATCTCCCAACAAAACCGGCCACCATTGACCCATTTTCCACATTTGAGTTGATAGATCTAATCCCGGCGATCGCTGCCTGAAAGGGGGGACGGCTGGTTAAGCCTAAAGCTCCTTTTCACGGCCCCAGGTTGATGGGCGGCCGCCCTTAGGGCAGGGAGGGATGGTGGGGGCCGGTCCCGCTCCGCTCAGCGCCCTGTGTCCCTCCCGCAGCCGCCTCCGCCGTGGTGCCCATCCCGGGCACCTTCTCCTGGCCGCTGGCTGCCCGCGGCAAGCCCCGCCGGGGGATGCTCCGCCGCGCCGTCTTCTCCGACGTGCAGCGCAAGGCACTGGAGAAGATGTTCCAGAAGCAGAAGTACATCAGCAAACCCGACAGGAAGAAGCTGGCCGCCAAGCTGGGCCTTAAGGACTCACAGGTGAGAGGGGCACCAGGTGGAGGGAGGGCAGAGGGTGTGTGGGGAGCCAAGATCCCCCACTGCCCGGGGGAGTGGGCAGGGGAGAAGGGGATGTGGGTGGGGAGAACATCCAAAACAAATTACAGGTGATCAACAGAGCCTAAAATGTCATGATTCCCAGCTGGGTGGGTAGGACCACAGCCTGACTGCCCCTGAGCTCTCTCCTAGGGTTCTCCAAGATCAAATTCTGTGGCTCTTGTTAGCTTTAGGGCATGTGCAGGGTTTTGAGAGTGCAGCCAAAACAGCTTTTCTGGTCCCTGTTTTACTGAACTGTTACACTCCTTGGTTGCTTTTTACCCTAGGTGAAGATCTGGTTCCAGAACAGGAGGATGAAATGGAGGAACTCTAAAGAAAGAGAGCTCCTCTCTTCTGGTGGCTGCAGAGAACAGACCCTACCCACCAAGTTCAACCCTCACCCAGACCTCAGTGACGTCGGCAAGAAATGTTCAGGAGAGGAAGAGGAGGAGGAAGTTCCCCCCGTGTGCCCACCCAGCCCCAGGCATCCCCTAACCTACCACCAGTCCCCAGAACATCTACACCTCAGGGACAGACTGGACTCCCAGATGTCTCCTTCTCCATCCCATTCTAGCAGCCCCAGCAAACCTTCAGACTTCTCAGACTCAGAGGAAGAGGATGATGAAGGGGAAGAAGAGGAGGAGATAACAGTCTCTTAGATCACTTGCCTGCCCCCACCATCACACAAGGACACTGCAAAGATGTAAATAAACCAGAGTGCTATAAATTGAAGAGGTGCTGTCCCACGCCAATGTCCACGTTTCTTCAGCGCAGGTTCTTTACCACAATAGTTGTAAGACTTTCTTCTCACTGGTATTCCTCATTTGTTGCCCCATGTGGAGGTTTTCATGTTCATAATATCTGCTCAACTTTTCATAACTCTCTCTGCTTAGCAATCAATATTTGCTCAATTAGCTACTTTCTCTCAAGAACCAGACAATAGGTGGCTCCTGGCTCTACAGCAGGGAGGAAAGGGAAATTTCTCTGTAGGAAAGGAAACTTCTTCCCCCAGATAAAAAAAAAATCATCAAAAATACAATATAGGTGGCATGACCATTTCTATTACCTTTCAAGTGAATTTCCAGCTACTGTATTCCTTCAACTGCTACTGAAGACTTGTCTGATCTAGCAACTCTTTCCTCTAAAATAAATAACCTTGAGGGACCCAGACCATGCTCTGCCTCCCTCCTCACCCCAAATGTTACCATGATTGTGCAACAGATCCATTGAAATCCCTGGAATGACTTTGAAAGTGTAATGCAAGCATGCCCTGTGTAATGGAGATCTTATATATTTATGATTTTCATCTTAATTTATTCATCAATATTGTGTTCAAAGCACTGTCTAACCCACCTTCGTGCCCACAAGTCTGTGCTTATTTTCCACTTTGCTTCTCCTATCCATGGTGTGGACAGAGGAAAGTGGATACATCTCTTTGATTTTTAACTGAACTTTGCTGTCTTTGCACAGCTTATATGAACTGTACACTATTTTGTACACTTACTCTGTATGGGTGTTTTATACCAAGGTTATTGTCAATGGGTATAACAATGGCTCAATAATGCTTCTCTCTTTCTTTTTTTAATTAAATGACAGCTAAACTACAGGTGAATACAGCTGTTTAATTGTGTAACTTATAAAGAAACACTTTTATTTTGTATTTTACCTTGTACAGACTTTAAATATGTATATATATTAAAGTGGATGATTGTCAAATAAAAAAAGTAGATTTCCAAATTTGATCATTTGGTAGTACTTGGTTCTAGATTACAGGTTGCTGTAGTTTGTGTCTGGAAAAGGAAACTACCTTATTAGTGATTCAATAAGAATTTAACAGTTCCTAATTAAGTGACTTTATAAGAATATCTACCTGCCTTTTAACTAGGGAGCAACTCACCACACATCACTAAGACACTACAGTTCATAGACTGGTAGCAGGTAATTAGACCATTCTTACAGAGTAGAGAAACAGGATGAAAGAGAGAAATTTAACTCTTCAGCCTCAAGTCCAGCTGAGGATCATTACTACAACACCAGGCAAATCCATAACCACCCACCTTCTTTTTGTTTTTACACTTCTGCTCTACACTACAGAAATGTCAGTGAGTTTTGCCTTGCATACAGGTAGCAGAGTTTTTCTGAAACAGAGATTTCATTACAAAACTGCATTTATTTTCTGCTCCATGATCTCTAATGCCCACCATTCATAACACAAAAGGAACAAATGCAGCAGATGTCCCCCGGATCCAACTCTGCCTCTGTGCTCCACTTCACTGCCACAGCCACAAGGGAAGGTGTGAAAGGAAGAAGAGAGTGATTCCATTTGGAAGAGACCTACAAAAATCTTCTAGCCCAACTTCAGGGCTGGCCAAAAATTAAATGTGTTATTAAAGGGCATTGTCAAAAGCCACCTAAAACCTGCCAGGCACAGGGAATGACTACCTCCTGCTAGAAAAGCTGTTCCAGGTCTTTAACCTCTCTCCAATTTGTAGGGATTGGACTGCTCCTGAATAACTCCTAGCCCTTATAAGCTGATTGTGCTATCCATGGATGCTTCCCACAGACCCTCACAACTGGGCTCTGAGCATATGGAAGTTTCAGGAGTGGAAGTTTCAGTGCTTCTTAAATCCAGGAGTTTTGTCTTATTAGTTGTCTTCAGTGTTTTTAGCAGGATCCGAAACTTCACATTGTTATTATCGCTATATCCAAGGCCACCACTGATAGTTATGCAGTAAAGTAAATATTACTCTGTAGCACTAAATCCAGCCAGAAATGGGTTGTTCTGAGTCAGCATGTCCAGCATCTGCAGCAGGAAACATTTCTCAGAGCTTTCCAGGATCCTTGTGGAGAACTTGGGCACAGCTGTGCAGAAATATATTGTTTAATAATCAGGACTGATGAGTGACTGGAGGCTGACAGTCTGGCAGAAAGTGTAAAGCTGAAAATTGTGCAGTTACATTGTCAGAAATCCTGTTGTGGATGAGGCTTGGTGGCTCACACAGATCTGAGCTCATGAGCTTGTTACTCTGCCACTGGGCTTGGGCTTTGTGTCCTAACTCCTCTTTTGCACTGGGTGGTGCTGGTTCATCACAATCCCCATAAAAAAGGCGCTCAGACCTGGTGAGGTATCAAATGCAATTTGTTAGAGCAAGCACTGCAGGATGGGAGCAGCAGAGACGATCTCCTGTCCCTGCAGATGCTGAGAGCCCCCAGCAGAGCAGCATCCACACACAGCATCCTGGCCACCCCACCCATGGTGCGGGCATTCGGGGTGTCACAGGAGGGTTTCTCACAGCAGAAGAGCTCTATTAACCATTTCTGCTGTGGAACAGAAAGGATGTACCCGTGAGACCTTCCTGCTGCATGGTGAGACAAAGCCAAGGACACACAGATGGCTCAGCCTCTGCTCCCAGCAGGAGCTGCCTGCCTCTCCTTTAGAGCAGCTGAGCTGATGGACACGGGGTTTGTGCATCACAGCCCTGCTCTGAAGGCCAGCCTGTCCTCATGGCACAGCACAGTCCTGGCCATGCTCAGGCTCACTGATATCTGGATCACCAGCTCCTTGATCCACAACGGGCTTTCAGGCAGGGTCCCAGTGGAAGCACAACCTCTTCCCATCTGCCTGTGGATCCCATTTTATGTAAGGTCCTTCAGACTTCCTAATTGCCCAGCCTCACATGGGTGAACTTCCTAGAGGAGGGATTACCCATGTCTAGCCAGAGCATGGTCTCCACTCCCTGTAACATCCCTTGAGCCTCCGAGGAAATCAGAAATACCTGTGACTGAGCAACCTGCTCTTACAGAAAATGTCCCAGCTTGCTGTGGAGGGTTGGACTACATGACCTCTAAAGGTCCCTTCCAACCCAAACCATTCCATGACTGAGGAAGGAGAGAGGAACATGGATTTCTGTGTGTGGCTAAGCCAACAAACAGGGTGATGGGGAAGGATTTGCCTACAGTCAGCCCCACTGCCAGGGGTAAAGATGAAAGTTGTCCTCAGCTGCTGTGCTCTGCTCTACCTCCAAAAGCCCAGATTAAATATCCGCATTAGAAACCACAGATAACCCTTGGTTACTGCAAGATCAATGTCAGAATCCTGGGCATCAGTAAAGTGGTGAAATGGACAGAAAGTGTGGAATGGAGGATGGGAGTCTGCAGGGCACCAGGAGGAATTCCCTCTCTGCTTCTTGAGGCAACTACTCCAAAGTACCAGGGGGAAAGGTCAGAGGAATGACAAGGGTGTAAATACATGTCACAGGCTGCAGATTGAGTTTAAAATGACTCCAGGGAATTTCCCTTTTCCATTGCAGAAAGGAAGTCACCACTGATCCTATGGCACTGAGAAATGATGAGATGGGTCCAGGAAGGACATAAAATTAAATAGGATTTTGCTAATAGAAAAGTAGGAAAATAAAGGTTAAAGAGAAGATGAGGTAAAGGGGAAAAAAGTCAAGACAAGCATACAGGACAGAGTGCATAGAGCAGAGAAAAAAATAATGTGGGAAAGGGTCAGGGCAGCCGAAAAAGTAAAGCAAGGGAAGAATTCCTGAGCAATAATAAACATTTTGGCAGTCCAGTATGGATTCAAAAATTGTCCAAGATCATGGCTGAAGCATTTCCAGGACCAAGTCTAGGACATGCAATTCTGTGAATCAAAGGAAATTTACAGAACACAGAAAAATGTGCTTGAGCACATCCAAAGCAATTCTTCCTCTGGAAAACTGCTGTGGAGGACAATGTCCACACTACAGATCAACTCTGAGCTACCATTCACCATTTACACTGCTGTGTCATTTAAGAGTATCTTTGGATTGAACAAACTTAAACAAAGGTCACCAGTTTTCAGCAGAACTTTTCTATTTTCTTTGAAGTTTTCTACACATTAATCTGTCCTACCAACATTATTCATTCAAACAGGTGATAAGTGGACAAGGAACTGTCAAAAAAGCAGGAATATGAAGAAAGTCTCCAGGAAAAAAACCAAAACACCTTAGATTTTAAGTGCAGAGGTGTTTGCATTTATGCCTTCTGAATTAAGAACTTTTGCTTTTTTTTAGTCAGAGTATTTATTTGCCATGAAGGATAATAGCTTCCTACGTGTTTTTACTGACCCTGTATTTATCACTGTATAACCACAACGTCTCTATCAAATGGGTGAAAAGGAAATGGGAATAGTGTGTGGAATGTGAAAGTTGTCTAGAGGGGTAGGAGATGCCCCTGGAAACATTCCAGGCCAGATTGGATGGATGGGTGAGGGCTGCTGCACCTCCTCACAAGTACCTACAAAAAGCCAAGAAAACCGAAGGAGTGAAACCCACGATCTTCAAATAAAAAATTATAAAATGGTGATTAGGAAGGGATACAAAGTTCTGGGAAGCCACAAATCTGAATAAATAAGCATCAATTTTATTGAATCATGAATAATTTAAGACTGGTACAATCATCAGCTTTATTCTCCATGACATGGGGTGGGGAAGGGGTAGAAACAGGGAGAGTGAGAAAGGGGAGGCATGATCTCAAACAGACCATTCACAAATTCCAATCCTAAATGAGAACTGAAAATTAAATAGGGAGAGGAGCAAATGGAAAACATCATAAACGTACACAAAATACTCAATTCCTAGTTTTCTCTTTAAAAATGGCTAGAAAAAATTCATCAAAATGCAGCACTTTTAATCAAATATTTACATTTCTATGTTACAATGAAAAAATGTACATCTTATAGAACATATTTCATAAACTGTTCCACTGGAAACGACTAGATCAAAACAGCAACCTTCCATTTAATATCAACAAAGATTTTTTTTGCTTTGTTTTTGTATATTATTTTTTTCTTGAAAGGAAATTGCCACATTTAGACAAGATTTCATACACATAATATCGAAGTTAAGCATCAACAATGAAATATCAAGTCTGCTTCTTTCAAAATGTACAAAAAGGCTAACCAACCCCCTCCCTCCCCTTCCCCAAATAAACCACATCTCATTTATGGCCTGTATTATTCTTGGCAGTTGTGAAGGAAAGAAAATGGTTTATTCTCTCAATTTATAACTCAACTGAATGTTGCATAGAATCTTGCATTTCTTGTTGATATTTTTTTAAACAAGCCAACTTTGTAAGGAGGAGAAAGAAGGCAAAAAAGAAAAAAAAAAGAAAAAGAAAAAAGGAAGTGTTTTGAAAAAGCCTTAAATGAGAAGGAAGTCACTTAAAGAAAGACTTAATCTATGAAAAGTCTTGATAAAAACTAAGACGTGTGTACAACAGGTAACCCTGCTTCCCGAAGTTTCAGAAAAGACACGGAATATTGTGATGCTCAGAATGACTAGCCTATTCAAAATTGCCTCTCTCACTTTAAGCCAAGCTAGTGTCAACAAAAAAGAAAAGGTAATAGAAATTTCTTCCTGAGCTTAAGCACAGGATTAAACATGAGGAAAAAAAAACCCCGTTCCCCACAAATAAAACACTACTTTAAACATGTCTTTTAGCACTCAGTTAAAGGTCAACTGAGACATTTTCTAGGATATCAAGTCTATTTAAAGCCCTAGCCCTGCAACTGGATTTTTTTTACAGGCACATGCTCTGTCTGCATGGATTCAGTTGGGGGATTAGGTACCAAAATTCACAGTAGTAGCAGGTAAAGTCAGTGCTGGGAAGCAGAATTGTCAAGACTACTGGAAAAATTAACTTCTCTCAAACTCATCATCAGCATGCTATGGATTTGATTCCATACAGATCTAACCCTTTTTTTACAGTACCAAGAACTGGATTAGGAAAATTGGCTGAGTAACCTTTGTTATTCCGTTCAGTGAAATAATGAAATCAGAGTTCATAAGGTTAAAACAGTAACAACACTGAACTCTTCCCCCCATCATTAAAATATTTAAATTTTTCCTTTTACAATATTTTTTTTTTTAAAAAAAAAGTCATCAGCACTTAAAAGTTGTAACAGGAGCAGATTCAAGACCAGCTTAGTAAGACAAAGTACAGTTATATTACAGAAAGTCATGAGGTATAATAAAACCATCCTCTCAAGCTGAGCTACAGAAGCATGAACTCGTCTGTTATGTTCCTTTAAACCCACAAGCTCTTGAAAAAGTGTTTGTAATAAGATTTCTTTCTGTACATTGAAAAACCAGCATATTCCTGTAATTTATTAGAGTTGAAAAGCTTCTTTTGTCCCTCCTGCATGGATAAAACAGCTCTTCAGTGATTTATTAGCTGCGGATTGATATGAACCTGAAACATTATCTCATTTCCCTCCTTTTTTTGTCACATTTAAACAAATTCTAGTGTCTCATACAAACAATATTCACAGCAACTTATGATATTTCAAGAGATGACTTTAGCCCTGTTTCTTTAAATAAAATCCCATAATATACAGCACTAATTTAATCAAACACAATTAGTACAAAATAAGGCATCGCTTTCAGAAGTCAGCACCAAAGGAGAGCTGGCAAGGCTCGTACGGATCCCTCTGAGGATGAGGTGGAGGCTGAGGTACAGCTGAGTGCTGGGGGTGGTGGTGTCACCAGGAAAGTGCAACTCTTTGGGAGGTGTTCTTGCTCCCCAGCACCAGTACAAGCCTTAACACTGACAGTGTTGGTGTGTGTGCGTTCACAGAGGAGGAGAAACCAAACCAGGTTCACAGCTCTGCCACTACTCAAAAGCATGGCACAGCTAAACTCAAAAGACACAGTACTCAGTACTTCATCTTTTTTCTTCCAGACCTGAATACTGCTAAAATACTTTATTTTTTTACACTTTGCAATTAAAAAGAAAAGTAATGGAAGGAAGTATTGTCACCAGAGTGGCACTGGAACTGCCACAGAGCTGAATTTTAATTAACCCCCTTATGGTTGTGCTGATTGGAATGAAACCTCTGAACAAAACCCAAAGTTTTTAGAAAACAGCTGTAACATTTCATGGCAAGAATTAAAAACTGAAAGGCTGACTCATCCCTTTGCAGGGGTGTAGCTCACCTCTGTGTACAGGGCTCACCATGCCTGTGCACTGCCAAGGGTCCTCTGGAGCTGCAGGACTCCCAGGGGCACAGCTCTGTCACTGACTCCTGTGGAGGAGGGAAGCCCCCTCTCCTCAGGGTGGATTAGTGGGGTGTAAACACCACAGAAGTCAGCTCAGCTGGTGGTGTGGATGTAAGTGGGAAGAGAATTGGGCCCTGACTAGCAAAGGACTACCTGATCTTTCACTTGTAGCAGGATTGATTGTTACACAGTGTTTGAAAAAAAACCTGATTTGTTCAGATTGTATATATATTTTTATATATTCCTATTTATATATATAATCTTTATAAACACACAATGAAACAAAGCCAAGGTCTCAGACTGGCAAGGAGAGCAGCGCTTTTTGTTTTAGTTTCTTTTTTTCCTTTTCTCTTTTAATATTTATTCAGACTTCCCTGTTTTGCAGCTTTGCCTTCATTGAGTATTACCACCGAGGCAAGCAATATTGTTATAGCACCAGAACTATATGAAGCTGAGTTTAATCCACAAAGCTGATTGGTAAAAGTCCAGCCCTCACGTAAATGTGTTTGGTCAGAAGCAGCATAGGCAAATATTCCCTCTCCCCTCTCTTTCCAGACAGTACATGGCACAAAGCTGCTTGCTTCACAGCTGTGAAGTTGCCCCCCACCCCTGTCCTTTCGACTTAGTCATGATGATTAATTTTAACACCTTCAGGATCTTAGGCATGAGAGCTTACAGCAACTAAAAAGAAGGAAACAAAGGAGTAGTGCAGTTCTCATCATGGTCAAAAGAAAAACAATACAAAGGTCGCTTGGGTTGCCTGCACCCAGGTTCAAGATTGCTCCAAGTGTCTTGTTCTTGCAGCTCTAATACTGAGATCCCAGCCCAGGAACGTGTTCTTTTCATGAGTCTGTAATCAGGGCTCTTGCCAAGTGGAAACAGCCTCTGTCTGAGGGAGATCACAGCGTCGACTCCAGAGAGGAATCCAGGATGTCATCATGATGGCTGTTGCTGTTGGAGTCGCTGTCATAACTCTGGGGACTGGAGTAGTTGGCTGCCTCCTGCAGCCTCATTAGCATGTTCATCTGCAAAGGCAAGGAAGTTCATGATTATTTGTATTCTGAGCTAGGAACAACATGAACTCCACATGACAGTACGGTGGCATTGGCTTTGCCAGTGGGCAAGGAAGGAAAGGGAGAAACAAGTGAGGTCAATAATGCTGAGACTCAGAAAAGAGGCATTGACTGTAAATCATAGCAGCATTCAAGTTACTGATAAAACACAGCTTTTCCAGTAAAAGAGAAAATGAGACAACTGAAGGGATTAGTCTACAGCCAGTAGTTCCTGTTTCTAATCCCTAGAAACAAAGCAAAAGAAACAGTTTTGCTGTTCCAGAAACGAGAGCTTACCAGAGGATCTCCTTCAGCATCACTCACTGGAACTTGTTTGCTGGTGGAGCCCTCCCGGGCCAGGGAGTACCCATCAAAGCCCACGTCCTCGGGCCGCAGCTGCAGCAGGGGAGGCCACTCGTGGTGCTGGGGGCTGGCTGCCCAGGGGTAGGTGTCCATGACCCACTTGGCAGGATCCTCCCAGGGTGCTCTCCTCCCATACAACTGAAAGAGCACAAACCATGTCAAACATTCCAACTACCCCACCCACTGCCTACCCAACCAAATTGAATGGTTCTTGTGCTGCAGGAAACACTTTGCAAGCAGGGCTGAACGTGAGATTTTCCTCACCCTAACGACACACAAAGCCCTTGGTCATGGCACTGATTTGGAAGGGGCTGACCACCTTCTCTGAGACTGCAATGCCCTTCTCTTGGCACCAGCTGAAGGAAGAAATGCCTGAGAATAACATCACCTAATTAAGTCAACTTAAATAATATCAGCACACAAAAGAAGCCATCAGTGCTGACATCTGGACTGTACAGTAGCTGCCTTACAAACTGCCATCCATGGAATGTGGAGGAGGAAATGTGAGATCTGTCATCAGGCAATAATGATGGATGTCAAAGCATGAAGTTTTCAAGTCAGATTTTTTTTTCATATTCAACCAAGAAAAAGCACCAGCAGCATTTGTCTCTGGTCAGGTTCCTAAATAGGCAAGCTCTGCTTCAAAAACATTTTTCTGTCTGGAATAGACTGTGCTACTGAATCCCAACGTATTCTCCCTGTTATATTCCATTTACCTTAGCCAGACAACATGTTCATTTTAATGCCTCATGACTTCCAAAAGCATAAATACAACTACAAGTGGCTTTAAAACATTTATTTCCACTTTATAAATATCACCACCAACATCCTTCAGCAACTGGAGTGTGTCTCTGAAATTTTGCCACTGTCCACTCCCTCTATCCCCCTGCACAAGGGTAAAAACAATGGTCTAGCAAAGAAATTCACCAGTTCTCTGATGGATCTAGGACTATCTCACTTTCCTCAGTACTATTTCTCCTTGGTACGTTTTTTGTGGGTTTAGATTTTGCATGCACAAAGTATTAAATGGCTGTGAATAGCAGCCCGTGGTGTCTGTGAAGCAGGGAGGAGCAGAGGTGCCAGCAGATGGTGCTAGGCAATCTGAAACACAGCCTCCTCCTCCACAGCCCAAACCCTTCATCCTTCAGCCCTGCTCTGTTACCTTCCCAGCATAATGGCTTCAAGATGTGGCAAACCAGATTTCCTATTTTAATCTTGTTCTCAAATTTACAGTGACACGTGTCATTTGGTAAGTGGCAAGGACTTTGTATTTTTCATGTCTTTTCTCCTGCAAAAGAGTGGATCCGAGCTCAGGAGAGACTGAATGACTCACAATCCTCTTCCATGGCAACCAGGTCTGTCCACCCCTCCCACTGGCACGTTTTCCAGGGAGCAAGTCATGGGACAAGTTGCTTCACAAAGAAAGAGAGAAAAATCTTTGGAGTGACAGTGGCAGGAAGCCACAGGGACTCTGGGTCCTCTTTCTGCTGGTGCTGCATTCTGTACACCAAGCAGGAAAAACTCTGGTTTTACACAACCTTCTCACATCCCTGTTTTGAAGAATAAAACAAGTCAGCTCCCATGGGAGCAATTATTGTAAGGATCCATTTGGCTTGTTTGTATTTGACCCAAAATAATTCTCTAAATGAGAAACAGAAATATAAAAATAGCTGAGAGCACATCCACAGAGATCAGAGCGAAATTAAGAGTCCACCTTTCCTTTCTGGCAGGCAATTTCAGGAAAGATGTGCTCTCAGAGGAGTCCTTGTGGGTGTGGGGAACAGAAAATAGCCCCAGATGAAACCCACATTCCTGGCATTAGCTTGGTCATTAGCATCACTCTGGCTACTCTTCAAGTACTAAAGTGCATCTTCTTACCCATCAACCAAACAAAAGAGAAATTATTTAAATAGGGATGAATTAGTGCAATTTGGGGAAATGGGACTGAAGGGGATAAAGAATCTAAAGCACAAAGAGAGGAACTGAAATCCTTACACCTGGAGCCACTCAAATACCCTAAGGAAAGATGGAGATAGTGGGCAGAACAAGGAAGCAAAAGGATGGTTTATCAAGGTGTGCTTCTGGGTATTTGTATGTCTAACTCCCCCCACTGTAAACATCATCACTTTGGCATCTAATCACTTTTTCCACTCTCAGTTTCAAAAGTGCTTGAAGAGACTAATTCTGCCTGAAATTACTGCAATTCTAGTTACATTTTCATACATTTTCATTCAATGTGCAAAGCTGTATCCACAGAAAGTGCTGCCACTACTAAGTTTTGTTCCCTTTTGAACAGATGCTATTCTAGACCTATGATTTTTCCCTCTGCCTGCTCACCTGTAGCCCTTCTCTTACTGCCTCCAGAAGATATGGAATGATGGAGTAGTTCCACAAGTCAGTGAACCAAACTCTAGAACCATCTACATCTATTGGACAGGAGAGGAAGAGCCGTGGACCTGGAGAGGGAAATTCAGATATTACACCCAAACCACAATCACAATAAGCATCAAAAATAGGACTGATATTATCTAAAAAGCAGGGTTTTAAAGAAAACCTTTTTTATGTGATACAGCACAAGGAAGTGAACAAAGACACACCTGATACAGAAGGAAATAAAATACATATATTTACATATGCCTGGGCAGAGTACTTACCAATAGTAACATCAGAGGAGCTGTGAGCCTCCAAGAATTTGTTCAGATGTTGCCAGACTTTGGGAATCCAATCAATAATCTTAACCAGCTCTGCATTCCTCATCCTGCCACTGATCTCTGTTTCAATCAGTTTTCTCCTCAGGAAACGGCCCAGAAAGCCTTTGACTGGCTCAGTGTGGTTTGCACATAGCACCCATCTATGGCAGAACAGCAGAAATGGCCATTATTTCTCTTCCATGCTACTGAGTGTAACTATTCCTGACTACATTTCTCTTCTTATTTCCAGATTATCAGGATCAAAATGGGCTATTCCAGTCATACATGTTTTTCAGCAAAATATTTCACTAGATGAACTGATTTTCACTGTGCTTTGTTTCAGCTCATTTCTCATTAATCTGCTTTGCCTAAATATTGTCTTACTGAAAATCTGGTAGATCAAAAATATCTTAATAATCCTCTGTAAAATAAAAGTTTTATGAACCCCATTCTTTTAATGACAGCACCATGACCAAGCTGCACATGTCAGGGCAGCAACCAGGAGCAAATGGCATTTCTCTCTCACTTTGCTATTTCAGCTGATAAGAACAATTTCAGATGACTCAGTAGCCATTACTCCTTTGCCAGCCCACAAATATAAACGAGAAACATGAATAAACAGTACCTGAAATTATGGTGAAGTTGAAGATTAGGTGTGGAGGAGGTGGCTTGGTTCATTGTGCCAATAATATATGGACTATTGGGAAGAGAAAAAAAATCAAGCAAATCAAACTTGTGAACTTTGAAAATCAAGTTTTAAGTAAAACCTGAACATTAAAAAAGGTTATCCAAAGCTCTTTTGTCAAAGAAGGTTTTGTAGTTACTTATGACCTAATTCTCTACTGAGATTCTGAGAACATCAAATTCTGAAAGTGAACCAGAAGTCTCAAAACAGGACCTTTCACTACAAATGGGGTTTTCCTACTAATGATCTACATCAGGAAGGAAATACAACTACTTTTTAATTACTTATTTCAGAAAAATGGATAATTTTATGAAGGAAAAAGATCCTCCTGAAGCACTGTCCACAATATGGACAACCTGGTCATCTTCCTCCACATAACTAAATTAATATAGACTTTGGTTTTGTGATTGGATTTTGCAGCAGCAGTGCTCTGAGTACAGGATTAACATTTGCAAATGTGTCCTGATACTAATTCTTTACCATTTGTGGTACTTGCAGTTTAGCAGTCCGTTAAAGATCTCTCCCAGGGAGCTAACATGGTGCAAATTATCCAAAATTATGACAAGAGGCATATCCACAGCATTGTTTTCACTGTTGCACTGGTCTGCCAGGTTGGACAGGTACTGGCGGAGTTCCTGCAAAGCAGATATAAAGAAAAGAAGAAAAAAAATTTTTTTCTTCACATTTCTTAAAAAATCAATTAAGATAGATAAGCTTGGTAATAAAATCTAAAGCAAGAGTCTGACATCTAAGAAACCACACATTTCTAGGAGAAAACACAAGATATGGTTTTCCCTCTCTTTTTAGGTTATGCTGAAGACTCAGAGACTGTACCAGAAATTCTGTGTGAGATAAGGGCTTAAAGAGGGGTCATATTTTTAAATTTAGTTTGTGTTTTTTATTCATCAATGTCAGACCTAAAAAGTCTAAAATATATTTCTGTTTCTATTCAGGAACTTGATCAACTCTCCCCAAAACAAACTTTGCATTTCAGCTAATTTATTATAGCATCTTGCAACTGTGTTTCCATCAAAATACAGCACACAAAATTAATCTGGAACAAACCATCCCTCATCAGAGGCCAAATTTGGATGCCTTCAGTAATGCTGGAAAGAAGGACAAGCTTGGAGTGCTGCTGCTGAGTGGTTGAAATGCTCTCAGCAGCTTTAAAGCATGTCTGAAATCATACCAGTGGCTTACAACCATAATTTCAACCACCCCTTTCCTCCAGAAGAAAATATGCCTAAGGCCATCAAATATACCACTTTTTTTTTTCCCTTCTTTTTTTTTTTTTTTTTCCTTTTCTTTAATCTAGATGATTGCTGGAAGTATATTCAGCAAAACCAGCAGCACATAAAAAAGCAAAGACACACCTTACCTGCCCAGGAATGTGTCTGCACAACAGCCCCTCCAAACCCAGCACAAGATTACAGCTGCTGATACCTGCAGCTGCAGAAGCTCCTGACAGCCTGGAGATGCATTTGAGGCTTTTGGGAAAAGTGCCCACATGCAATAGGGATTGCTTAAGTCTCTGGGAATTTTATGCAGGTGTTTAACTTCCTGGGCAATTCTCAGGCTCCTAAACACTTGAAAACCATGACACCTTTAGGTGTTTAAATACACACCTGGAAGCCTGCTGCTCCAGACCCATTATCAGTTGAATCTGAAAACCTTTAAAA
This sequence comes from Toxostoma redivivum, assembly GCA_013397375.1. Classification (NCBI taxonomy): domain Eukaryota; kingdom Metazoa; phylum Chordata; class Aves; order Passeriformes; family Mimidae; genus Toxostoma; species Toxostoma redivivum. The sequence continues at coordinate 424,323 of VXBI01012222.1, read as the reverse complement.
GACTGTTTCCTTCAGTATTAACATAATGCTTTTGAAAAATTATTGGGAAGGATGAGAATTTAATGGAGGAGTTTTGCAGATATACAGAAGGTTCTATAGGAATGAAAGCAAGTTTTGATATAGAAGAATTGCTGAGCCAGTCTTACTGGGTAACTAGAAGGCAAAGAGCAAGTGAGTTGGAAGTAGAGCAAAGGATAAATCCACCTCAAAGAAAAGATGTTTCTACCAAACAAAAGGATTTTCACAGGCAAACAAGAAAGCCAATGTTTCAAGTAGAGAACAGATCTCAGAAATTTCCACTGCAGAAGAAGTCCCAGAGTTTAACATGTAACTACTAACTCTGTTGATTGGCTAGTCACTAACATCATATGGTTATTTTAGCAGTTTTGATGGGTTATAAGTAAATGTAAAAGGTATTGTGTATGATGTTGACTGGTAGTCAAGTATTAAGATGCTCTGTAATGAAAATTATATAATGTTTGTAACATGAATAGAATTGGGCTTCAGGACACACGGCTTGCCTATAGCCAGCAGCTCTGGGCTCACCCATGACCCTCAACTGCTGTAACCTCATCTATGCAATAACAGCATTTTAAGAGCTGGCTGGAGCCTCCATCTCTCCATCAGCTCTTACAGAAAATAAAGCTGAAAATGACAGATTAAGAACAGTCTCTCACTTTGGACCGCGAGGATGGTTTGTGCACTCACCTTGCTGGATTTGTGGTCGACATTGAAGGTGGCAATGATGCCCTCAGCCAGCTCCCTGCCCTCCCTGAGCACCATGTACTCAGACAGACGGTTGGCCAGGTAGGTTTTGCCCGTGCCACTGGGGCCAGACAGGATGATCCTCCTGTGCTCCATGAGCAGGGACACGTAGCGCTGCAGGATGGGCTTGGGGATCAGCGACTCGAACACCAGCCCGTCCAGGCTGTTCTCACACAGACCTGCAGCAGGGAAACGCCTCTGTTAGGGCCATTGCCAATTTTTAGCCAAACTGACCTGATCAAGCTGTTCTTCACTTCAGAGCTAAACCCCTTCCCCACCCCAGTATCCCTCGTGGTTGAGACAGGCACACAAAAAGCTGGAAAACAAATGCAGGGGTGACCTGTGGGCTTAGCCTGGATCCTCCTTCACCCTGTGTAAGTCCTCAGCTGCATCCCTAAGTCCTCTGGAAGCTGCCACACCAAAGGATTCCAGGCCACACTTTCCATGAACCAGCCATCCATTTTACAGCATTTCACCACATATTCACCCATAATGTACCTGTTTACTTTTGGATCACTAGACAAAAAAAAAAAAAAAACAACCCAGCTATCATCAACTCCCCCTACTTTCCCAAATGCTTGTAATTAAACTCCTCCTCTGTATGCTGATAGTTATCTCCTCTAACAGAAAACTCCTACTGATAAGCATTTATGCCATGTCAGCAGTCACTTTAGGCAGAATTGGCTTAGGGAAAATACACAGTGCTTCAAAATAAACAGCAGGAAGCGAAGTTGGCAGAACACCCAGAGAAATGTTTGCACCTCAGTGGTTACTTGGAATATTAAATATTTATATAGGCAGCTTTATATCTCAAAGGCATATGTAAGTGATTTTCCATAAATTGATTAAATACATTTCAATTTTATTGAAAACTGTTATCACTTATGAACCTTCAAGGCACAAGTCAAGTCAGTGCAAGTTAAATATGAACTCAAATTGTAGCTTTACAGACACAGTTAGACCTTATGCAATATTTCAGTTAGGATTTATGACTGGACAATGCATTTTATATAAGTAGAATATCCTGGGTTCATGTCAAGCCTCAGTAAGTTGATGTATTTCACAGTTTATTTTGTCTTCTTGCCCACTGGTTTGCTATACAAGGTAACTTGGTTTTTACACCAATATTCAAAGATCTGCTTTCAGTCAAATTTCAAAGTTGATCTGAAGAATGTTTCGGCACTGCTCTCAAATACCATCTGTCTGCAGATTTCACTGGTCTAACTTTGAGCAAACTGATATATGTTTGAAATGCAGCAGTTGAGGGTTTTACCCTTGAACCTAGTTTCATAGTATAGTTTTCATTAGGAAGTGCTTCCCTGAGAAACCAAATGAGAAACACAAATACTAAATTTTTATCAGTATTACAGAAAGAAATTGGTGGGAATTCTGAAAACCATACATTTTGAAAAATCCAGATTTTAAGGTGTTTCATAAAATTTGGGCTCCCTCCTTTCTGGTACCTAAGGAGGGACCCTGATCAAGCAAAAGAGTCAAGATTTTTTTTTTCTTTTTTTTTTACCCTGCATGAAGGAAATAACAACTATAGCTGTGATAAAGAAATTTTGAGGCTTGACCACTGGGAGAGTACTTTGCTGCTAAACAGCTCCACTGCATCCCTTGTGGTGTGAAGCCTCCTCCAGGACAAATCAAGATATCTGTGGAGTGTGCAATTATTGCTAGAGTTACAGGTTGAAAACTTGCTGAAATTACAGACTTAGCATTCCCCAAGCGGTGACATTATCAAGTGAAAATAGCAGGAAGTAAATAAATTGTAGGAACAGGAAAAAGCAGTGCTTTAAAAAGTTTCTACTCCTCTGAGTTTCTTGACACAGCAAGCTCTGATAAAACTCAAGAGTGAAAACTGCAGCAGGCAGGTCAGGTGAAGTTACCTTTGATGGTGACTGAGATGGTGTTGTTTTCTCCAACCAGGTAGCCACAGGGCAGCAGCTCCGGGGTCTCTGCACTGTTGGTGCGCTTGATTTCCCCGATGCTGTAGCCCAGAACACTGTCTGAGTTCAGCCCCAGCTGGCTCACAGGATCCACGTGGATGATGTACTCCTGGCATGGAAAAGGGACTCAGCGAGTCAGGGTTTGTTCTCTGCTGTGACAGCACTTAATACACAGAGTTAAATACAGCTTGGTGCCATCAAAACCCCACAGGAGAACTGGAGCTCACAGCACTTTGTACCCACTGACCTTAAACAGGCGTCTCACAACCCCATCCAGGACGTCCCACTTGGTTTTCCCACTGACTCCAATGCAGCCTATGAGGAAGGTGCGAGGCCTGGAGTCCTAAAGGCACAAGAAAAACTCTATCAGACAAGTGTGGCTAATGTAATTAAAATGCTGGCTTCCCTGCCCCCTCCCCTTTTATTTCTAAGTCATTCTGAATGGCATATGGAATCCTTTTCACATGATAAACATTTTCTTCTCTGTTTGAGTCACAAATCTAAAGAATACTCAGGTGGTGGTGATGTTAATTAAAGGTATTTATTAATCAATCCATGAACAATTCAAAAATATCTGAGAGAATGACAGTTTAGCGAAGAGATAGAAAAACGCTTAGGAATATTGTAGTCAAGTTCATTCTTCCACGACTTCACAGTCAAAGATGTTACATTTGCAAGGTTTATCCTATTTATTTCTAGAAATTCTGCTGTGGGTGTAGAAATCTATAAATATATATATATAAATTATACATGTCTCTATGTAAAAGCAGTAATATAGAAAGAGAGTTTATATTTATATATTTGATGTATCACAGCACTTTGAATTTTGTAAGTGATTTTTAAGACAGATAAAAGAAATCAGACAAATAATTTTTCTGTTTTTCTACAGCTGCACTCACTGTAAAACATCAATTGAAGAGAAAACTAATTTCTATCATAAGATTTGAAGTGTTACTAAAACTTGCTCTGACTGCAGTTGATCAGCAGCAGTTTTACTGTTTTTCCAGGGTTTTAATAATTAATGCAAAATTTAATGGAAAGATCAACTAAGTCCACTTTATTTCTGATCATTCAGATTTTTGTCCACCCCTCAAGAAGACATGAAGTTACTTCTTAAACATGCTTTTACAGGTACTCAAAAATGTGAGATAGCAAGGCCATTGCTTGGCAAAGACTGTGCAATACATTCATGCATGTTGTACATCAAACACACAAGATGGGACACAACTTTACAATATTTGCAATTTATTTGGGTACTTAGGGTTCTTTCACATACTTGTGGATGGAAAACATCTGAAAGATGTCATTCTAAACAGGGTACTTGTGCCAGAGAGGACAACTTGAACTAGAATGATATGGTATAGATCTCCTAGTTTGGATTTGTCAAGTTCTTCCATAAGATTGGTGCTTCTGGCACTTTTGGTCCCTCTCAGCAGCTCCAAGGGAGCTGGAGACAGCCAAATTCCTTCTCTATCACTTTTAACACATCAACGAACTGTTTTCCTGAGAAAATTCTTAAAAGTCCTTGGTAAACTAGAATTCCCCCACAAAATCAAAAGTCACATTTCAAAGCTGGGGATGAAACACAACTCACCTCCTTCCATTTCATCTCATCCTGGAAGTTGACAACTATTTTGACGTGCCTGCCTCCTTCTTTCCGGGCAGAGCCATCTCCAGTGTCATCCAACAGCATGTCTGTGGACAGGAAACATCAATAGCTTCACAGCTGGAGCTCAATTACAATGGAGGCTATTCTGGTTTATTGTAGTCAAACACAACACGTCTGGGCTTCACATGCCCCAAGGTAAAATGCAAGAACCAGGCTGACTGACTTCCCCGACACATATCCCTCTTAAAAAGGGAAGGTCATTGAAAATTATTAACCAGTTACTCTGTATTTTCCTTCCTATGATATATCCCCTGGCAAATGTGCACCATTAAATGGCTTTAAACATGACTTTTCAGAGCTGAGGTCATAATTGGACACCTCTGACCGAGGGTGTAGCAGACCTATGATGATATTTAAAAGAAGGCTTTGTGCCAGCTCGTGACATATTTCCACACCTCAGCTGTTAATAATCCTCACGCTTTCATTTTTCCATGGCTAACCAACCCAAGCCTTCCAAGTGCAGGATAAAACCTGCCCCAGCACCCTTCTCATTAAACTCACCGAGACTGGTTGACTCCGTGAGGTTCAGGCTGTGTTGAGAGAGTCCCACAGAGTGTCTGGGAGAGGAGGAGATGGAAACCTGAGACTGAGCCCGGCTACAGCTGCCGTGGTTTTCAGATTTCAGCCGATCGTTCTCTGCTTTTAACTTCTCAATCTCACTCTTGAAAAGACAAGTCAGACATTAGAAGGCACAGTGAAAACATGATAATAAGATAGAACAGAAGAAACTTAAGAATAAACGGTAGTTGAGCAGAAAAGCTGTTTTCATAACGTTTTAATTAAGGAATTTAATTATTACAGTGTCTTTTCTGTGAAACTTTTTGAAGAATCCTAAAATACGTAGATAGATATGGATATAGATATGGACATAGATATGGATAAGATATGGATATAGAATATAGATATGGATATAGATATGGATTAGATACAGATATAGATATGGATTAGATATAGATTAGATACAGATATAGATATATGGATATGGATTAGATATGGATATAGATATATAGATATGGATATAGATATGGATATATGGATATGGATTAGATATGGATATAGATATATAGATATGGATATGGATTAGATATAGATATATGGATATAGATATATGGATATAGATATGGATTAGATACAGATAGAGATATTGATGATATAGATATATAGCTATGGATATAGATAAAATACAGATCAGATTAGATTAGATATAGATACAGATACTGAAATGCAACTACCTTAAGGCAGAGAGCATGGAAACATTTTGACAGTCAACAAAATGCTGTCCCCATCTTAGGGTTGAAACAGCTGCAGCTGAGGGCAGCAAAGCCAGGTGTTCAAGCTGACTTTTAATGAAGGTTCAACACTGGCACGAAGCTAAACACAGCCTTCAGCAAGCACTCATGAAGTTCTGATGCTTCCTGCGGGGGTGGCTGTCGGCAGCAGCAGAGGATGCGGGGCGGGGCGGGCGCTCCTCACCTGCATCCTGTTCATGGCCTCGCGCAGCTGGTCCAGCTGGTGGGCAGAGCTGAGCGCCTCCAGGCGGATGTCGGTCAGCTTCATCTCCTTGTCGCGCAGCTCGTTCCGCAGCTGCATCACCGTCTCGGCCTCGCTGTCCGTGCACTCGGAAATGCTGCGCGACACGGACAAACACACACTCGTCCCTCTCCTCGTGCTGCGCCTCCAGGGTTTGTGAGGAGGAGAGGAATAAAGCCCTTTTTATTCTGCTCGAAGCAGGCAGCAATTTATTGAATTAGTGATATCATAAATCAGGTATTAAACAGGCCACGGAAATTTTAGAGTCTGATGAAACAATGTCTGAGGATTATTTTTCTTTAATCAGCATCTGAAACAGAATTATCTGAAATTGCCTACTATTGGATAGTCATATTTTTTTATGGCAGTTGCTATAAAGGAAAACTTCTAAAGCAGAAAATCTAAATAAATTAAGGGGGTGCAGGCATTTAACAGCAGTTGGTTGGAGATTGATGAGTTCACAGACAGATTTAAAGCTCACCAGGTGTGCACAGCTGGGTTTCCCTGAACTGCTCTGGAGGGCTTTGGAACTCTACACCTATTCAAGCATGATAAATTCCTGCTTGCTATAAAGAACTCACGCTTAAAAAATTTTTGGTGGCATTTTAATTCCCTCCGCCCACAAAAAGAATGAGTTCCTGAGTGAGTAACAACATTTCAGCACATTTGAAACTGTATCTGTACAAAGATCAACTACACAGCTGTGTGCTTTACTGGAGATTTTACCTAACAAGTCTTTCCCTAAATCAGGTTAATGAGAGTAAAAAGCCAGTAAGCCAAAACACACTAGTTTTACTCGTGCTCTATATTTCCCCCAGTTCACATTTTAGTCTCTGTTCATGTTTATCCTTTTGGCTTCCATAGCAAGGTGAGATGCACCCACACAGCATTTTGGCTGATGACAGATGGGATCATCATTTGACAATTTCTGTCCTGAGAGTTCTAAAGCACAACTTGCTGTAGTCACCAGAAATTCACTGAGTTAGGCTCAAGAGACAGAAGAAGCTTTGAAACAAAAATCAAGGGGGGATTATCTTCTGCTATTGACATTTCATCACTGTTATAAAGCTGGAAACTATTGCTATTGTTTTCACCTGCTCATGTGAAAACAAGTGGAGGGGAACTACTCCAAAGCATTTGTTCTGAAGTCAGGCTGGAAGGTCTGCATGACCTTCCAAGGTCAAGAGGCTGTCTGGTAATTACAGGTTTCTCAGTACTGCCTGTTACAACTTTGTGTATTTATCTTTCCTGCTCAAGTGAGAAAGCTACTGATGGAATTAACATAAAATCTGTTCTACTAAATTTTCCATGCACGTTCTAAAATGTGAGCTCAGACTCAAAACAGTGTGGCAAGGGAATTGTTAAGCTTTATTTCACAGGTGGCCATGGAAAGGACCAGGCACAGGTGGCTGGGGAGCTACAGAAGGAAAGAGAGGTGGATCATCTCCACTCACCAGGCACAAGTGGTTAGATGAGTTCACCTGTATCACTAAACCACAGTGTTTGATTTCCTTTCCTTTATCTGAATTTGTCAATAGAATTGGGAACTTATCATGGGATCTGATTAATACAATATGTACTGTGTTTAGACAAGAGAAACTCCCAGATTTTACCTGGTTTGTTTAATTAGCAGCAAGAGATCCAATTAATTTGGCACCTCAAAGTCACCCTGGTTATAAATATTCTTGATACTAAGTCCATTCTCCTGAGAGAGCAACCCAATGAAATATTTACACTTCAGTACTGACAGAATGATTTTTGGCTTCCAGGACACTAATGCAAAGGTACTGGGTTGAGAGTCAGCTCACACATTTTTAAATCTCTGAATACATGACTTCAGCATTTCTGTCCTCTGCCTTTCCTCTACCAATGCAGCAAGATGCTTTCCATGCTGTTTTCTGTCTAAAAATTACAGAAATCACTTACAGGGAATTGGAATGGGAAGCTCTCAGCAGTGGTGTTGAAACAGTGGTGTTGTGGTGTGGTAGCTTTGGTGAGGAAGGTAAGGAGGAATCAGTCATCTCCTCAATGTCTGAATGAGAAGATGCTGACTTGGGAGATTTCTTTTTCCCAAAAGCTTGCTTGAAGGAGCTGCGTAACTGGAAAAAAACAAGACCAAAGCAGCAGGTCCATCATTAAGAATGAAACCAGGCAAAAAAAGCCACAGAGTAAAAACTGTCAACATGCAAATACTCCAGATGCTACAGCCATACTCACATACATAGTAACACAGGTGAAAAAGAAAAAAGCTTTTTTTTTCCCTTAACTATTTTATCAGATTAATAAGGTCAATAGGAGTGGCTATGAATGCTTCCTATTTTTTAAGAGCTATTTGACAGCAAACTCTGTTCAGTGCAACAAGCTTTAGAGCAGCATGGTGACAGCTTGCAGCTGTGCTGGCACAGGGCCCAGCCCAGGTTAATGGTGCTGGGAGGGTTAGTGGTGTCAATGGTGTGTTAGCTTTGTACCTCCAAGTGTAAAGTAGGTCCTCCTTACCTCATTGACCTGCCGGAAGAAGTGCAAGCAAAAGGAAGTGGGGGAAGGAAAAAAGACATGTTTTAACAGATAAAGCCACTAATAAGGGAAGTTTTGGATTTCTAAGACAAACATGACCAATGATTAACAAAGACAAACAGTTACTGTAAAACTGGAACCCTGTATTTTCCAAAACCAGGTGTCTCAAACCACATATGGCCATTTTTTTGCATTACCTGAGGAAGACACCAGATCCAAACTCTCTTAAATCACATTTTCTCTTTTGCTCAGGCAGACTGCTCTGGCTCAGAGCCAAGTTAATAATGTACTTTTTCTTGCAGGAACAGGTATTTCACCATGTGAAAAGACTGCAACTTCTCTACCTACCTGCAACTAAAATAACCTTCTGTAATGTGACTGCCATTTTTCAAACAAGAATTAATATTCATGTCATTCAAATGATGTTACCCCAAAGTTACAATTAAACAGGTAGTGTTCAAGAAGCATTTGGACAATGTTCTTAGATATATGGTTACAATTTTAGGGATCTCTAAAAGTTAAACCCCCATGGAATCGAGGTCTGGACTCAATGATGCTCATGGTTCCCTTCCCACTCAGGACACTCTATGTATTTACATATCTACTCTATCTTTTAATGCCATTGCAAATTACATACTGTACACAGGCTGGCTTAATATGAGCTGGAAGCTGTTTTTCAGCTAGACAAAGACTCCTACAATGAGAAATGTTGGAAATTTGATGTTTCAGCTCTGAATGGACAGCTGCATTGCTTCTACAAAGAACACTAAGATCTTGGTTGAGAATTTCCTCAGCACTGGAATAAAGAACATATGAATCAGATTCAACTCACACATTCTTCTCCATAGTGTTTTAATTTCCAATCTTCGTTTCACAGCACTGAATTTTTACTAACAGCATTAAAATACTGTCCTGTTTCTTTTACTTAATGAAAACTTTATTTATCTTTATAATAAAGAAAAATTCCCTTCGCTTTCTTCAAAAATACTTATCTGATGAATGAGAAATGTAACCTGATGTAGGACCATATCCACTAGGTTACAATAACAAAGAACTGAAGCTAAACAAAAATTTTAAGAAGTGGTTATCTTAACTTACTACAAAAGTTTTGTGTCACAAACTAAGGATTGCTAAAAATTTAAAAATTATAGCAATTTACTTTGTCTATATCCTTCTACAGTACAAAAAGGATTTGGAGAAGATGTTGTTTCCATTCAACCAATTATTTAAGGAGCAGAGTGGAAATGCTTCTTTTGTGAAGCAACTGGCAATACCAAGAGATACCAAAATGAAACCTCTGAGATAAGAGAGAAACAAAAAGAATAACTTTTTCAGGAAGCTCTTTCTTACAGCTCAGGAGCTTCATCATTTGTGAGAGGATATTGTGCAAATACAAATGAAGCTTTTATCAGGTCTAACCACATTTTGCATCTCTACAGATTTATCTGTACACCCAAGAGATCTAGGGAATTTAAACTCAGTGGGAAGAAAGGGGTGGATTGTTTTACTGGCTACAATAAAGGATCTAGGGACTTCAGTCCAAACTACAATCAGACTAGGTCACTAAGGCAATTATGGTCTAATTGAAAATGGAGTTGAAGATAATGTACCTTTCCTCCAGTACAGGGTACCTTGTACATAGTACATGATGAGCAAAGAGGGAAAAATAGGAAATGACAGGTAAGTAATGCAAAAACTTCCAAAAGAGATGTCCATCATGAAAAAATTTTAAAATCGGTATTTTTAAAAAGTATTATTCTTAGAACTCCAAGTTAATGCTGAACAGAGTTCTTGAAGTGTTTAATATGTTCACTTATAAGAAAGCCCTATGAGATAAAAACAAAAAAACCTCCACAAGAATGATCTTCTCTTGTGGGTTTATTTCACTTTAACAACAGATGCCACATTTTCCTTTAGGGCTGGACACCCCTTTAGCCAGAACTGATCTTTGACAACTATTTCTAATTTAAGACTGGCCTTTTAGCTGTCAAGCTGAATTCAATCCTATGCAGAGTCAACACAACTTACAATTAATTTAAGCCTTCCCAGGAGAGTTTACCCCGGATTTAAGCAGCGCACTGTCCTTGTGCTGACCTGCTGCACGAGGCAGGAAGGAGCAGCAGTGGATTTCACCGTGCATGTCCTGACAATTTCACATAAACCTCACACATCCTGCTAAAACACACTCACCCAGTTCTTCCTCTTCTTTTTCTTGGAGTCACTCTCGATGTTGCTGCCCACGCTGGAGTGGCTGGTGGCGCTGTTAATGCTGGAGACGCTGTCCGAGGAGTGCTGCCTCCGGATCCGCAGGTCCGTGGGCTGAGCAGCTCCAGGACCTGCACAGCAATGGAGGCACTGTCAAAATTATCCAGGAAATGTGATGGATGGTGTTAATCATGCTACCCTGAAGAAACATTTAGGGAAACCGGCACTCAGACAATCACTTATCTCAATGGATGTATTGTGAAATCCTTGTTTCTTGTGACAAGATTAAAATCTGAGATGCTTCAAACTTTTCCTTCAGCAATTTATCCCAGTGTAAATTACTGGGTTACTCTGGTGTCTGAGTAACTCTGATGGTTACATCAGCTATTACCCAGAGGACTGAAGTCTCACTGGAGAGGCCTGGAGTCTCTTCTCTGTATGTCCTGTCTCTCACCTTTGCAGTTGAGCTCAGGTGTGTTGATAACTCCATTGATGGCAGCCTGAGCAGCAGCATTTTGTTTCTTCAGGAGTTCAATCGTCTTCCTTAACTCATTCAGTTCTGAGTCCTTGAATAAAGAAAATAAACCTTATGACAGTACATGGTGCTGCTTTTCCTAAGCTTTGGTAGTTCATAGTGAATTCATGGAATATATATATGTACAAGGAGGTGAAAATGAGGTTTGGGATACCTGGGGATGCACACCCTCAACAGGGTGCAAAGCAGCTTTGGTATTATGATACAAAAAATGCATGTATTCTGTAATGCAGAAACAATGCCTATTCAAGTACACTGTCCAAAACCACAATGCTGCCAGTCTTGTAAGTACTCTTGGTATTTCTTTCAAACATGCCCATGTATGGATGTATTGGGATGAAATATATCACATAAATATGCAATGCTGAAGACTCATGTCCAAAGCAACAACTGATAGGAATAACCTGATCAGTTGACACAAAATCCCAGTGCAGAAAATGAATGTTTTATATACAAATTATTTATTACATTTTACTCTGTCCCCACAAATGAGGGAGCTAAGGCAAATTGTCTATGTGACTTTTTCCCCCCACACAGCTAGAGAAGGAGCTAGGGCAACAATGCTGGAAACAGAGATGAAGGCTTCCCAAATCCTCCTGCAGCTTGCCTTTTGTTCTGCTGTCATGGTCAGACTCTGCAGTCGGATCGTCATGTTCCCCAGGCTCTGCTCAAACGCTGCCACCAGGTGAGCCTGAAATCAAACCACAAGGAGGAGGTTGTTCTCTTCCCCCAAAAAGGAGTGTTTCTGCAGGTATTTTATCAGTCCACCCAGTTTGTTGTGTAAATGGTGCAGAGAAAACAACAGTGCTTAGAAAAGGTCAAATAGTAGAGCACACATTATGGAAATGTTCGCCAACAATAAAACATAAATCAAGTTTTTGTATAGAGAAAAGACAGGCAGAAACTTCCTTCCAACTAAATCACTATTTTCCTTGTGGATAATTAAGGCAAGAAGATGCTGGCAGTCACAGGGGTGGAGATTCTCACTGTGTTTATCCCATCAGGAGAACAGATGCTTTGCCAGCATCTAACTCAAAGACTTCTCCAGTATTTCAGTGCACTTGCTTCCAACCAAGGTCAGCTTGCTACATATCATCCAAAATTCCTGCTGCTTGGCCAATTACTCTTTTTTCCCAACAAAAGAAAAAAATTATTTCCCTGCGCTTCTTGGGACAAGAATGTTGAATCTTTTTCCCAGGAAGCATGGAGAACACTGTGTCCATTACATGAAAGCCAACAGCTAGGAATTGAAAATGACTGAGAAGCAAAAGGAAGGATAAGTAGATTGAGAAGATGGAAAAGAATGTCAGAAACTGTATTTCTAGAGCCATGACATGGCACTGTTTTATGGATACTCATATGCATGTGCACACATAACTGATCACAGGTATTTTTCAATACATATTTGTCTCATTAGCCATAATAATTTACACTAATCATAGAAAAAAAAATAGCTTTATTTATCTATTAAAATAATTCTTTATGCACAATGGCAAGTAAAATTGTAAAATCTTTCCAAGCAGAAAAGGACATTTTCTCACCTAAAAAAATACAGAATAGCAAAACCTTTCACAGAGCTATTCCAGACTCATTCAGCAGCAGCACACAGTTGACTTATCCTAAATAACTGTTCTCACATTCACAATGAAAACAAACATGAGCAGTACAATAACATGGGGATGTGCACTCTCATTCCCATCAGCCCCTATGAAAATAAGCAGAGCTGAGACTGTGAGAAAATGGCAAGAAGTAATTCAAAACCTAACACTACACACGTAGGAAAATCTAAATATTTATTTTAAAAACACAGAGTGCACAGCTTCTGTTGGGGAGGATGAGCAGGGAACAACAAAGCTGATATTCAGGGATCCTCAGCAATACTTTTCAAAAGCAAAAAATAAATGGGCAAGCAGGACTGCATGGATTAGTAACAGGATACAAACCCTTAATACTTTGATCTGAGCCTTAAAAACTAGTTGCTCTTTTGAAACCAGATATTGCAATTATTCCTATCTCAAAATCGTTCAATGAGCTATGGAAAATAATGTATTTTCACTTTCTATAGCTAGAGCAAAATGTTTCCAAATTCATGCTCTTGATGGCTTGAGAAGCATCAACAAATGCAGTGTCTATGCAAAGAAATCCATGAGAAAAGTTGTAAACTGAAGAGATTAATTTGAATTGTCTAAGTTTTAATTGTTTTTTATTAAAGGAATCATGTCTAAAGCAAATGTTCAAGTGTCTTAACTAACAGCATTTATTAATCTCAATCTTTTTGGGAGCAGACCTTGACTTTTACATGGAAAAAGGGCATGTTCTCTGGAAAGAGGTGGCTAGAGACTGAAATTTAATACTAGGACAGTTATAGCAACATCTCTGTTGCAAATTTATGGACAAATCAGGGGCAGGCTCAAGTCTAAGAAGTTTAAATAGCATGAATAAAACACTGCAAAATTTTAGCAAAGTGAACTAAGCAAAAATGGAGTATTATCAAAATAATAAATGATACGCTAACTTTTTTTATTTGAGAAAAGCCCACAAGAAAAACCCGCAAAAACCCAAATGACCCCAGTCCAACCAAAACCATACAGGAGTGTACATTAAAAACTGTTCTCCACAAAGAGAGTGGTAGTAACCACACAGAAATTCTTGGGCAGATGAAGAGCAGCTGGGCCAGGCAGTGAGCAGCCTGTGTTAAAGCACCAGCCCAGTGACCCTGAACTGTGGGAAGGAGAATGCAATAAAGCCAAGGCACAGCCAAATGAGCTGCTCAGCTGACAAGTTCTTTGTTTGAAGGACACAAGCTGGGTTATTTAACAACATCATTAAAAACCTATGCAAGAGAATCTGGTCCTGCTTTCCCACAAGTAAAAGAAACTTCTGGGGGAAAACCAACTCGTGTATCCATCCCCTTTGTATTTGAAATGCAAATATAAGATTTAACCTTTGAAAGATGTTTAAACCGTTTTACTCTTGGGACAGTGATTAAGTGGTTTCATGCAGTCAAAGGCTATTTCTTTGACTTCTCTGTTGTAACTGTGTTCTTGGTTTTCTGCCCCATTTTCAAGCTGGGTGAAGCACTGTGATGCCTGCAGTGGACAGCACAGATTTCCCCTTGAACCTTTCCTGTGATACTGCTCAGGTGAAACCTGTCCTTTCCTGCCCCAAGCTCTGCTCTCCCCCAATTCTGAGAGCTGAAGGACAGGAATGTCCCCTTCAAGTAGCACATGTTCTGATGTTTATTCATTCCCATAAACCAGGATGTCGGGATGATCTGATCTACCGACTATTCATCTGCAGCTTATTTACTCTAGAATTGCTTATTTTCCTTGCAAGCTTCTGTATTGCAGATTCCTGCTATTTGTGACTGTAGCACAGAACATACAAATAAACTTGCTCAGGGTCATACAGTACTGCCTCAACACCTCCTGGATTCCAAGTATTTTTTTTTCCCAGAGTGTCTTAAATTACTTATCCTTCAAATTCCTGAAAGGAACAAGCAGAAGCATTGTCTACACTGCTTAACTTTAAATTAGTTTCTAGCACCCCTTATGCCAGTATTATCTATCATGCCATTAACCCACATCTTTATGCAACAGAAAAACATAATGCGTTTCAGTCCAAGTTTCTATTAACTTTTATTCCTACTAATTATAATCTTTATCTGTATCTCATCCCATCCAAATGTCAAAGCAAGACACCATTTATAAAAAAAGACTCTGTCCTCAATGATTTTCTCTGGACCTTAAGATGGCTCACATACATACAAAGCCAAATTAATATTGTAACTCAGCTTTTAAAGAAAGGTAAAAGATAATTTAGCAGGACAGAGAATGCTATTTTTGGACATGTCCCACACATGCATGCAGTTATTCTTTGAACACATCAGTAATACAAACTGAATGTTATGCATATGAAATCTTTTTGTCACTTTAAAAAAACTGGGTGGTAGTTGTTGCATTAAATGCATTCCAGGTTAATGTTTGCTCTCAGAGTTGTACTCACATTAGCAGTCAGCTGAGTTGTCAGAGCTGACACTTTTTCTTGGGATGCATCCAATTCCCTCCGCAGCTTGCGGATCTGTGGGTTTGAAGAGAGCACTTCAGTGCATCATAACAAGGAGAAATAAAACAGCAAGACACACAGTGCAGTGTCATTTATGCTTGTCAAAGAGGATGTGATCTTACCTCTGACTGGCACTTCTCTTCAGGCTGTAAAATAAAAAGAAGTACGTGAGGATATTACAGCATAACCAGCCTGACAAATTTATGCAAATTCTCTTTTTGTATTTCAAAAACACTAATGTGAATTCCTTATTTTCAATTCACACATCCATATTCAGTCTAATTTAATCTTCTAATTTATTTACTCTTAAGGAGAAAGAAAATAGGCTGCTGGAGGTACTTCCTTCTGCAGGAAGGAACTTGGGCTCCACCTCCCAGCCAGCAGGCCAGTGCACCTCTGATCTCATTCATGGAAATGTGAAGTCCTGGCTCTGTCCATAAGGGACTGCATGAGGCTCTGAAGAACCAGGACTGCCACAGAACTAGGCCAATCCCAGGCAATTCCCTTCATCCCACACTCAGCTATCCATGGGAAGGAGGTCACATTTTTGCATTCCAAACTGACGTGAAAAAAAACCAAAAAAAACTAGCACAGCAAGACCAGTCAATTCAATAATTTTGATGAATAAATAAACTCTTCATTTCATTATACTCACTGTGGAATAAATAGATGATGTACTGGACACCAAAGAGAGAGAAGAACCATGTACTAAAGGAAAGAAAATAAACACAATGAATATAAGTGCACTAACCACAGAGTGGAATCATCATAAATGATCCACTGTCTACCACCAATCTGCTGAAGAAATACTTTCACAAATTTCATCATCCACCATAAACTTAACTGCATTATTGCACCAATAATGTACAGTTTGAAGCATGCATTGCCAGTTGATATGATCCATAATCTTGGCTTTGGTAATGCTGTTTTAAAATCCTTATAATAATTGTTTGTTTGGGAAAAATTAGGTGTGGCCAAGAAAGTTTAAAAAAGTTTTGATGAAGATCTGTTTGGAGAGAAATATTTCTCTGGACAGTTTATCTTAATATTCTTGCAAAAGGGCTTACTCAAGATTAAAAAAAAAAACGAGAAATACAGAATAGATTACAAAATTAAATATAAGTATTTAATCTTCAGTTTTAGGTGAGACTGAGGGTGTTTTAAAACTTTTTTAAGCAACAGACCAAGATGGGAATGTCCTGAGAAAACCACAACATCCAGCGCTAGTGTGTAACCACATGCTCCAGGAGAAGATGTGGAGGACCCAAGATAAAAAAAACCCATTGTCTAATTTTGGGGCTGTGAATTGTCCTCTAAATGCAGCTGTATCTTCCTTCTGCTGACTTAAGGGAGCTGTATTAATGCATCAATAAGCCCAACGTTCCCTTTCCCTGCAGGGTTTCTTGGTCTTTAAGCAATGACATTTTTTTAACAAGGCAATGTTTATTCTCTCATTAAGAAATTTACACCGAAAACACGGTTACAAAACTTCCTGGAAAAGGATTCGTTTCTAGCAATTTTTGCATTTAAATTCAATAAAGGACATAGATATACACTGATGGCCCAGATGATCTTCAGAGGTCCCTTCCAACCCTAACTGTTCTGTGATTCTCAAGGTTGTTACCATCACTCAGGCATCAGGATTTACATATAAATATAACATAATTTCATTCTTTATTACACTATTGAAAAAAGTACCTGAAGCTATTCTTTTTGCTACTGGAACATGCAAAATTACTTTTTCTTAATTTTTATTTTTAGAAACAAATAGTACTGAACTGAAACTTCCATTCAAAATTTAGGTAACTGAACACAAATCATATGAAATAGCATAAAATCATTTTTTTTTCTTCTAAGTCCTCCAGCCAAGGGGAAAAAAAAGTTTAGAAAAGCTGCCATTTTGCTTTAATTATCTACTGCAATTCTACATTCATAATAAATGGGTTCTGCTTTCCCACTGACATTATATCCTAAGGCAATACTGGAAAGAGAAGTAAACAAGGTCTAAGTTGGCTGCTGAAGGAATTTAAGACAATTTAGAAAAGCCACAAGAAAGCAAAAACAACCTCACACCCATTCGCTTTCTCTGGGTAATCATATTTTCAATTAAAATTATTTTTCTCATTAGACATTAAGGACTATACTGCACTAAGAACATAAAAATAAGTGGTGTGAGTCAGACCCAGGCTCTAATTGTGTGCTCCAGCCCCTAGCTGCAACTACAGCCCATGTTTAGAGAAAAGAATGGAAAGAGGAGACAGATACCCAGTGATTATTCCCCAGGTACATCTTTGCACCTCCTGGGAATCAGCAGAGGTGGAAATTCCAGGGATGGAAACTGCAATCAGACCATTATTTTGTCTGCTGTGACCTCTCTACCATTAACTCAACTGCTACTGAATCCACTGTCACATTTTGTCTGTAAGGAAAAATCCTCTTCTCGTGTTCAGAAATGTAATTCTTTGCAGTTGTTTTAGACCTGCTGCTGAATCAGTCAGTAAGTTCCTTGAGTGCCTCAAGGCACTGGGCTAAGAGAAGGAATGGATAACCAATCTCTTCATAACAAACTGAATTCAATACATGTGCCTTCAGCCATCACTTTCCAAGCTGAAGATTTCTATTTTAACTTTGTATCACATATGTTCTGCACTTAAGATCTCCTTCTCACTTTTCTTTACTTGTGTTTTCCCTTTAAGATTTTCAACAAGGAAAGCCCAAAGTGAGGTAATATTGCACAAGGTCACAAATAGACTCATGCAGGGAATACAATATCATTTTCTGGTCTGCCTCCCTATATTCTTCCTTGTTGAATTTTTTTCCTAATAGAGATGTAACCAAAAAAGAGCCCTACCAGCTGGCCAGAGAGGAAACAGAAACCTTTCCCATGGACTTGGTCACACACATCTTTGAGCTAGCATCTGCTGGAATTTTTAAGATCACATTGGGAATTTAATACAGGAGAAAAGTCACAATGAGGAAAAAAAGGGAAAGAACATATAACTCTGGGAATCCTACTCCTGCCTTGTGAAACACCACCATCACATAGAATCATAGACTCATTTAGGCTGGAAAAGACCTCTAAGATCATCCAGTCCAACCATTAATCCAGCACTGCCAAGGCCATCACTAAACCATGTCCCCAGGTGCCACATCTACATGGCTTCCAAATTCTTCCATGAATGGTGACTCATGTGCATCATTTGCACATGTACATTATTTCAGATTTCTCATTCCAAGGACAACTAAGGAGTTAATATATTTGGGCAATTTCTTTTTAAAGTATCTGCAGATGGCTACTTGAAGGCTATTTAATTAGGAGCCTGAAGGCAGTTATGCTCTTGATTCAATTCCTGTTTCTTAAAGCCAGCATGCATCTGCACGCAGCCTACAAACCCAAATTGGTCTGGAGCTATTATTTTAAAGCACTGTAAATGCATACAGGCAAGCATGTATCATTTTTAATGCTACAAAATAAAGGCTCTAGCCGTGATCATCTGCCCAGACAGCAGAAAGAATAACTGGTATTGCAGTCAGTAGCACAAAAAGGAATTATATATTCACAATTTATATTCCAGTGATAATGAATTTAATGTTTTTTCTCTTGGAAGCTGAAGTATCAGGGTGGAGGCAGTGGCAGCCCAGCTCCTGGGGAGGATTGCTGGCTGGGGGAGTGGGGAAACTGGAGAGCCAAGAGACCACTCAATTTTTATGCTGAGTTTTTTCCCTGTGAAGCTCTGGCAAGTTTGGAGGCTGTTCCTGCTGGCACCTCCACAGCCCTGAACTCCTCCTATGTGTCACAAGAGTTATGTGCTGCAAGGCTGACCAACCTCCCCACCTACTGCTGTGCTGTGAGAGAACGTGACTGTGCTTCACACCCAGAGACAAGAGAAGAAAAAGGCTTTAAAGAATAAACCCTGGCCCTGCTGAACTTAATGAGAAACAAATGTCTTGTAATCTTATGTGCTAGGAAATAATTAAGAAGTAGGTTGGTGAGCTTTATTTAAGACCTGGATTTACGCTTCATTGACCCTGGATGATTGTATAAAATCAATTTGTTGATTAACCACAAATTTAAATTTCTATAATACTTTTTAATATATTCTCTCAAGGTGAAGGCAAATCTCTGCTATATTCAGAAACACTTAATACTTAGACCTTGCAATTCCCTGAGAAATAAGCAGGAACTAATAAGCAGGTGACTCCTGCCTTCTCTACAGCCAGGGAAGTGATAGAAGACCTTTGTCCTGAAGACAAAAATACAGATACTACACTTAAACATTCAATACATCTGGTAAAATATTATTATTATATATTATTAGGTGTGAAAAAATGAGGAAAATCTGAAAAGGATCTTCAGCATGTCCACTGTAGGGTAAAATTCCTTCCTCAGATACAAAAGTGGTATTTTCCAATCACTTTCAAGTCCATAACTTAG
The DNA here is from genome assembly GCA_013397375.1 of Toxostoma redivivum. NCBI lineage: Eukaryota > Metazoa > Chordata > Aves > Passeriformes > Mimidae > Toxostoma > Toxostoma redivivum. Next base: position 404,653 of record VXBI01012222.1, on the reverse strand, counting down.
TGGATATCTCTTGGACTTAATTTTTATTACTTTTTTCAAATGAATAAAAAGTGCTTAATAAAACATTTCACCTAATTCTTTTCAAATTTTCCTTTTCTTCTTTTTTTTTTTTTTAAATGGTTTTTCTTCAAATATGCAGTATTTATTAAGTGTTTATCCAAACTAGCCTCTCTGCTGGACAAGAATTTCTGAACTACAAGAGAGAGTTTAACCTCCAATGTGCCAAAATGGATTTGCTGCAATCTTGAGCACAGTTAAAAAACTATGGCTACAATTTTTGGAGGATATCTTCAATAAAACCCAAGTAAGTTTTGCTGCAGTAGGTCTTTCAGTAAATCACTGAATTGTAACACAGATGCAGTGATTCAAATTCCTTCACAGATTATATCAGGGGACAATTTAGTAAGAGCATGATTGTTCATCACAGTATGGAGCTTGACTGATTGAGCAGCTGGCAGCCTTTGACTGTTTATGACCACTCAGCTTTCTGAGAGCAAACGAAAGTTAATTCCTGCAATGACCCAGCTTTTAGCCCTACAGCATTATTCTAATAATTTTCAACCCCTAATGAAAATCCTCAGCCACAGACTTCTAAAATACAATTAAATGTACTGAAGTTAGATTGACTAATTCAAGAACCAATTAATTAATTAATCTTTCCAGAGACATATCCCATACATATTTTCTACTTCTTCCAATGGGAAAAAAACCTGATGGGATAACCAGAATCTCCAGGAAGGCACTTTGTGGCTCTCAAGGGCCACTGAAGTGTGGCTCCCATGCATGCCTGGTTCTTGGGCAGCAACAACCATGGGGCACTGGAATTAACAGGGCTGACTAGTGCAGGTCTTCAGAAGCAGAGGGAAGAGCCATCAAAGGCTTGTGTGGCCTGAAAAGTACAATCAAGTTCCCAACCCTCACCAAAAAGGAGACCCAAGACTCAAAGAGTTAATGTTGAAAGAATTTCCTATGAACCACTCCACACTTGACTTTGAAAAGTACAATGCTTGAGGATTTTAATGTGTGCTCACAGCCACTCCTGCTACAGCCACAAGGATGCCTGATCAGGACAACCAAACTAAATATTCATTTATAGGTAAATGCTTTTTCTTATTATATTTACATGGGTTCTTTTTATCAGGTGTGGTTACATATTTGAAAATATGATGAAGCACTAAAAAGACAAGCCTAGATGTTACAAAGAACAGCTCAATTTCTTTCTTTGGTAGGCCCATTATATCAAGCGAGAATATTCAGCAGAAATGAAAAGCAAAGACAATTTAAATATGGATTAAATACTGGAAAAATTACTGGGATAGTAACAGTCCAACTGACATTGCTTATCTGTTCCATAAGCAGAACTGTGGAGCTGCAGGTTTAGAATACTCCTACTGAAGAAACACTAACGTGCTGACTTCTAAGCATGAATTAGTTGTTCTGAGAGCACTAAAAATGAAGCACAGGGTAAGTTTAAGCCATTTCTTGAATAGTCAAGGTCTAGGTGCAACACTTATTTCCTGTATCTGACCAAAACATTCACTGAATAAACATCATCATTCTCTCTGGTGACCAGTGGCAGGACCCAAGGGAATGTGCACAAGTTGTGCCATGGGAGGTGTAGGTTGGATATCAGGAAAAGGCTCTTTACCCACAGGGTGACTGGGCACTGGAACAGCTGCCCAGGGCAGTGGTCAGAGCAGCAAGGCTAGCAGTTTAAGGAGTGTTGGGATGATGCTCTCGGGCACACGGGGTGATGATTGGGGTGTCCTGGGCAGGGCCAGTGTTGGTTTTCCTTTCTCCCCGGATCCTCTAGCCTAGCTCTGGACCTCAGGGGATAGGGAAATGCCAACAAGGGCAAAGGCAAAAGACCAAAGGAGGCTCTTTCTCCCATGGGAAATGGTCCCACTCTTTATTGTAGCTTCCAGGTGGGAGGAGGAGAGAAAGAGAGAGAACAAAAAATGGCAGGAGGTTTTATGCTCCAGTGATAACAAATTTAATTTTTTTCTCTTGGAGGCTGAAGTATCAGGGTGGAGCCACTGGCAGCCCAGCTCCTGGGGAAGATTGTTGGCTGGGGGAGTGGGGAAAAGGGGAGGGAGGAACAGGACCCTGAACAATGGGGTATAACTGAAGGGGAGGGCTGATGGGAGGGTAGAACTTGGGGGAGTATACAACCAATTTAGTGCAACAGAACATTCACGAACCAAGCTACATTAGTGCAATACAACAGGCCAGGAGCTGGATTTGATGATGACCAACCATGACTAGGATTATGGTTTTACTTAACACCAAAACAAAAGCTGTGCTTGAACCGAAAAGCGCCAACGCCACCCTCGGAGCCCTCCCAGGCCCGGGGGATTTGACTGACCCTCCTCGAAGCCGTCGCGGAAGGAGCCGGAGCGGCTCATGGTGCGGCTCTTGTCGTCCAGGGACATGGAGCTGTTGCGGAGGCGCGTGTCGCCGTAGGGGTCGTAGGGCCCGTCGGCGTTGGACAGGCTGTGCGTGCGCAGCATGCCGGGGTTGGACAGGCTCATCTGCGCCGCGCTCGTGGGGCTCGCTGCAAGGCCGGCACAGACACAGCGTTACCGCCACCGCCGCGCCTCCTCCCGCCCCTTCTTCTCTGCAACCAACAGCAAACTTCCCCCCCACGCCCCCAAATTTTTGATGTGGATTTTGGTGAGAGTCAGGGGGAAACAGCAGTCTGATTTTTCCAGGCTGCTCACAGGAAGACTGAAAATAAAGAATTAATAATAAAGTTTAGCACCTGGTGTTGTTAACAAGATAGGTGCGTGAGAAACGTGATGTTTCAATAAAAGCATGTTTGCAAGAAGTGTTGCCTTCCTTGGACCAGTGAGCTTGTTCTATCCTTTAATTCTACGAAACAGTCTATAAAAATGTGTCTACTTCTACAATAAATCACTTCTGCTCTCAGTAAAGGAGTCCATGCTGCTGTGTCAGTTCACCGCTCCCTAGCCTTACAGCAACATTTTTGACATCATCTTCCAGGCTTCGCTGTTTTTCAAGTAAGGGGTAAGCCAACTAGGTTAGTGAATGTCAAAACTCAAGTAAAACAAAGTAATTTTAAACATTGGGTGATATGTCCGTGCTTCTACAAACAAGCTCAGTCACCTCACTAACATTGTCCAGGCATGAACTAATTAACCCCTCATTTAATTTGGAACTGTTTTGCCACAAAAATTGTAGTATTTTGTCCATACAGAGCAGGAGTCACCTTCCTCAAAGCCTTCAAGTTCTAATAAAATGACGTTTTTCTATGTATTTTAGTCACAAATGTAAAGAGCTTTAATTTCCTAATAGCTGTCTATTTCAGAACTTTCCACTGTGATGTCCTGAGAAGCGTAAAATATTAATTTTACCTTAAAAGCCAATATTCTCCCAGCCGGTATTTAGAGTACAAAAGTACTCCATTTTCACATTACTCAAAAGAACTTTTATGCTAAAATTATGCCTGCTATTTACTATGAATTAGTTGATTTGTGGGTAAACAAAGAGAACAAAATCATTGTTCATCTGGGCAGGTTCCCCTTGGTGAGCTGTCATTGCCTGTTTCTGTAGAAAACAGGGTAATTCAGTTTACAGGTGCTTGACTTTCATATCATCATTTGCTCTTAAATTAAATCAAATTACCCCCCTTAACTCCAGTATCTCTCAGCTCTCTTCTTAAGAACATAGAAAAACGTATTTTCTTTTTTTTTTTTTGTATTCATTGCTGTTTGTAGCCAAATAGCTTTTGAAGCTAATATAAATAATCTCCAACACTCTACATAAAGAGTTGAGTTTCTGAGCCTATGACAACACCTTTTTAATTATTTTTTAATTTCATGAACTTTCCTGACAGTTTCCTAGCTCTTGGAAATGTAACCACGCTGTGTGTATGTTCAGCTGAAATGTTGCTAAGTGTCAGTTTATTTAAAGCCACTTATTGAATGTGTTTCTTTATAGAACACTCAAAAAAAGGCTCTAAAATGTCATTACTGCAACTCAAAACTACACTAGAAATAAGTGACTGTGCAATCTGCTCCAAATTCACACAAGAAGTTCACAAGTACAAGGTTAACTATTTGGCACATAATTATTATATATAAATTAGTTATTATATAGAAGTTACAATAAACAACATATTTTAAATAATAATATTAATTATTATGGAGGGGCTTCTGAAAGTCATAAACAGGCATTTTCTTTCCAAATGTCACTTAAAGACAAAATTTACAAACCTGAAGAAATTGCAAAGCAACTAAGTCATATTTAACCAGCCCACCACAGATGAGCACCACTAGCACTTTAAATCAGGTTATTTCAACTACTGATATGGTCAACTAAAATCTGCAGTGCTTCATGGATCCTGCCAATCAGCTTTTAATCAGCTTATTTTTAATTTTAAAATATGTTTATCAATGAAATTAAGAGAAGGAATGGAACCTTTTCTGACTTGAAACTCCCCTGACTTTTACATATTGCTTGATTGAGCTTTCTGCAATTTTCCAACAAGCCATTTGAAAAAGACAAAGATAAAATATCAAACTGATGAGACTGGCACATACAGTAAGTAAAATGCTTGGATTTTAGAGAATTATTACAGCAGGCAACATCTTATGTCCTCTAAGCACCTCAATGTGTGATACTAACTGACAGCTCTACTGAACATTTTATAAAGCCCACAATTTATATTAAGGAATCTGACTGCTCCCAGAGAAGCAGTTCCAAAGTTACTGCAAGTATGGCACCTTTGGGCATATGAGATAATGATGCTAATTAGTCATACTCATTTCAATGAAAGTGCTTCCTCAGATTCAATGTGGGCCTTGGAGCTGCTGAAAGAAAATTATCTTGTGTAACATGCTGTTTTCAGGACACACAATGCATTGCCATGATTATTCAAACAGATAATTATTCACCAAGCTGGGAGAAGTTAAATCTAGTTCCAGAGGGTGATGTTACACTGGATCCAGATGAAAATGGAGAATTGGCAGCAGTATCCTGCAGTCCTCCTGCTGAATGGGAGCGGAGCCACTCCTTTGCATCCTCTTGACTACGGAGCTGGGAGGATGGAGTATACCTGCAAAAACAAACAGGCTTTTCACTATGAACTTTGATATTTATCTGACTTTTTTGTTTAAAAAAAAACAAACAACCATGAAATGTCACAAGGCTTGGGGTGGGAGAGAGAGAGAAAGAAAAATGGAAGAATCCTCATATGAAATTAAAGGATTAAATGATATAAATCAAATAGAATTCTTAATTAAGGAGCTGCTCCAAGCTCTTCCAACATGTTCTTAATTCATTTCACCTCTGTTTGGGGGCAAAAATACCAAACCACAAACTTCTTTCCTATTGCTTCAGGTGTAACCAAACCAGAGTGAACCAAAAGTTACAGGTAGAAGTTGTGCAGTGCAGCACTGTAGGATAAAATGTAGTGTGTGCTACATCATATGATTTAAAAATAAAACTCTAACTTGGAAAACTTTTCCCTAAGCTATGCCAAAATTCTAACACTATTTAAATATTTCAGTACATCAATAATTTTAGCTGACTTTTTGTGATATTATAACCAAATTCAAGTCAACAAAGCCATTATCAGATTTTCTCCAACAAGCTGTGACCCAATATTTCATATTCCAGAGATATTCATATAAGGCCTGTGGAGGTGTATCCCATTTAGTTCAAAACTAACAGGATTAAAACATGATAAAGGAGACCACGTTTAGCCTTTTTTGAAGGCAAGGAAAACAGAAGAAACATGGTCTATGCCAACATCAGTGGCAAAACATCCACTGGCTTCAGCTTAAGCTTGATTTATTGTGTATGTGTGTGAAAAATAGGTATGTCAAGACAGGTGTTATGTGATAGGGTACAGGTATCAACAGCCAGAGCATCACAGAAACACTTGTCTGCTAATGCAATTCAGGGTCTGTCTTGGGCTATGCCATCGCCTTTGGACAAATACTTATGAGTTACTGGCTCTCCTTCCAAAAACTTAAAGCCTATTATTAGCTGATACTATCTATTTAATTAATTTGATTCCCTTCAGTTAAATACCCTACAGTAAGATATCACTTATTAAGACTATTTTAAATCAATGGGAACACTGCAATAATTTAAAAAGTCAAACTGCTTTCAAAAAATACATTCATTCTTCTGCTTATGCCTCAACACTTCATCAACAGTCCCTGAAAATCTGCATCTCTAAAACTTTGCATATAAACGAGTTTCTTTAGAAAGGGGCTTTAAAGTCATGTTACCTTAACACAATACAGATTTATTTTTATTTTCAGCATTAATACCTACCTCTTCAGTACTCAAATGTTTTGATCTTAGAAGAGAATTTTTATTAGAGACATACTTGAGGACCATAGAAACATTAAAACAAATTGCCATTTTAAGAAAGGCTTTTAGTACTCAGCTTCACGGCACAAGGCTGCTGTGAAGAACAAGATGCATAGCACAGAAAAAGTCACATCTGCAGCTCCAAGGCAGTGATCCCAGAAGCTGCAGCAAGCAATTCAGAAGCTGCAATTTCCTAAATTGTCAAAGATACCTTCTGTAAATTCTCTGCAAAGCATTTGATTAACATAGTTAAATAGTAATTCTGGCTATAATTGCTTGTATCAATGGAAAAAAAAATATGTTATAGAAATCACTACAGATGTACAAAATATGTGAAAAGACAACTGCTGTAAGTTTATTTGATTTTTTTTTTGTTATTTTCTATGAGAGTAGAGCCCTACAGATTAAGGTATTCTGATGCAATTAAAAGAAATAATATGTCCAATTTCACCCTGAAAGGTTCGGCATGATCTTGTAAATATTTTCTATTTATATAACAACACCAAGGTTCCCAGGGTTAAAAAACAATTTCGGGTCATTCCATGTAACAGCCACAGAAACAGCAGCATTACTGTTTTAAAATCAAGCCCATGGATGGTTTGAGATTAAATGCTTTCCAGCAATTAAGCCAGCAGAAGCCACAGTTCTTGCTCAAGCAGAGAGGCCACTGGATGAAAAAATCAGAGTTGTCAATGGCCTTTTTTGAGGATTGAAAGAAAGCAAGTAAGAAAGCAAGAAGGAATGCTAGAAAGAAGGAAAAAAGAAAGAAAAGAGTATTGTTGCCACCTCTTGCAAACTGCGACCATCACCAGCAGCCACAACAGAAACACAAAGCAAACTGCAAAGCCACCACAGAAGATGTTAAACCATGTGGAAACACCAATACCTGAGTCCCTTCTTAGGCAAAGTGTTCCTATCAAGATGTGGGTCACTGCAGAAAAGTTAAAAGAAAAGAATTTCAGAGAAGAACAAAAGGGAAGGAGTAAGATCAGGACGAAGGACGTACAAACATCTGCATCACCTTTTCAGAGGAAAAGGTGCTGGGGCCTCCCTACAGAAACATGCACAGACCTCCTCACCCAGGTGGGGTTTGCACAAACATGCAGCTGGTACCATGCCAATGAACCACATCTGTTCACAACCTCATTTCACTGTTTCTCCTACCCACAATGAACAAAAATGGCTCTTTAAACATCAAATGGGTGTTTAAAAATACATTTTTCAGCAGGCTATTGGTAAAAACTGATGGGAATCTTCAAGTCCAAACCATCTTCCCATCATTTCTTTCAGACACCATTTACAGGATGCACTTAATTACTGTACAGAGGTATTAAGCCCAGACTGTTTAAATTTCCAAATCTTAGCCTAAGTTCCATTAGCAAAGTAAAACGGACCAATCAGTTGCCCAAAAGTCAACTATTTCAGTTTATGTTTTTACAACTGATGACCAGAGCCTGTTAATTTGTTTTTAAAGAAAATATCTCTATGCTTAAGTAAATTAATTAAATGACAACCCTTATAGCTAAGTTACAGTATGGGACTGATTAAAATTACATCAGTGAGCAAAAGTGAGCTGGAATGTTTAGATTTGTGTCATCTTTTCCTGACTCTAGCATTCATTGGTACAAGGATGAACGTGCCTAAGTACTTGGAAACACTCATGAGCCAAGCTGCAGTAAGAGACTTACGACACTGAATGACACAGGGACTTCAAGACAAAAAGGACAGGCCAGAAAGGCAGTGGGAAAAGCAGCATGCCAGAGGAATGCTGAAATGCTAGTGAGAGTTTAGATTTTGTTGGAAAAAAAAAAAGGGGCATGATTTTCAAATTGCCTTTGGCAAAGGTATGAAGGGTGGGTTAAAAGTACACCCCCAAACCAAAGGACATTGTCAGGAACAAGAGCAACACCAAAAACATGCCAACTGTGCCGTATGCCCCTCTCCAGATTGATTTGGGTGGGTAAATGGGTGTTTGCAGGGACTCTCACTGGCATGTCTTTGTGTCAGTTCACACCTGGATGATGAACACAGCAGAGCACTCAACTGAGCACAGTCTGGCACAAAACAATTTGCTTCACTGAGATGGGCAACAAAACCTACAATCTTCAGCAGAGTCCTGTCCTGAGACAGCATTACCTGTCCTGTCTCCTGGGCAAAGTATTTCGGCAGAATTTGGGGCTAGCAGCAGGGGAAGAAAGAGGGCTAGAAAGAGCAGTCCAACAAGACAGAAAAAAAGAGGAGTATTAGAATGAAAAGATGAGAGAACAAAAAGGAGTTATAATACAACACAAACAGAATCCCAAACTATCAGAACATTACATTCAGGTGCAATTTCCTCCATTGAGACACAGCTACAAAAATCTTGCTACCTGAACTCATCACTACACATGAGACACAGACAGATTCAGACATAGCTGATTTCCCGTACTTGGAAGGGCTCAACTGCCATCTACAAGGGGTCCTTCAGAGACCACTGCTGAGTTCACCCCAGTGTCAGCTCAGTGTGCCACCAATCCAGTTCTGATGCTGGAAAAGCCTTGTTCCCTCCTCCCTGCTCAGCCTCCTCCCAGGTCCTATCCTGTGTCCACACAGGTGAATCTCACAGCATACAGAGCTGGGGAGCAGATCAGTCTGAAACACAAATCAACTGATTGCTTTTCACTTGGATCCAGCTTCCAAGAGGAATCACTAAGCATTCACATGAATGCTTGAAATATTGTAGGGAGCAACTGGAGATGGGATAAGGCAGCAGGGAGAGGATGAGAAGGGATCAAGCGACCATGGAGATCTGGACTTGTCTTTTTAGGATCACCACCAGTTTGAAAGTTGTCAAATTCTATAACCAAAACGTTTAACAGGAAATGGTTGACTTTTCCAATCAAAATTGGAGGTTTTTTTAAAAATATCACTATCAGCTCAATTCAGCAGATCTTTGGAAGGATAACCTGCTATGCAAAATTCAAGTATTAGGTACCATATGGTAGCAAAAAAAAGTTGTCACATTGGTTGTGACAGCAAATTAAAAACCTCATCTGAACCCATCCTCCTGCTCTGAACTGGGCTCCTTTCCTAGAATAACTTATCTGTATGTTCTAGTCCTAGAGTTATCTGCATTATCTGGTAAGAGGCATTACTTGATCTGTATCTGCAGCATTGGCTACTGCTGCCAGGGCTTCATTCCCACTTTGAGATACAAACATATGGAAAGAACAGAAAAAACTCACTAACCTTTCAGACAAGGTAGTCTTAACACTGTTGGTTCGGACGAAGGGGGTCAGAGAATCATCCTTGGAGGTTGGAATCAAGCCACTGGAAGAGTTATGGCTCAGCCCACCTCCACTGCTCAGGGAGATGTCTATGGATTCACAGCTGGTGTGCAGGCTGCTGACAGACTGGTATCCAATGCCATCCTTGCTAACTGCAGAAGAGCTGCTGGCATTGGTACCCCATGTCAAACTGTTGGAAGGAGCCGAGTGAGCAGAACTGGGGCTGGAAGCCAGTGGGGACTGGTTGAGATCTGTGCTTTTACCATAGAGGGGACTGCTGCCCCCACTGCTCAGCACACCACTGCCAGATGGGGAGTCAAGGTTACCCTGCTGGTTCATGGTAGCATGAGGGTTGGAGATGATAACTGAGTTTTTCATATTTTCAGCTGTTGTGATGGGAACTTGTTTACTAGGCTTGCCACCAAAAAGTCTGAAAAAAAGAAGACAGCACAAAAAATACATAAAATGTAATAGTAAACACAAGGATATCTTATATCTAGACCATATATATCATCTTAGCTTCAGAAAACCTGTATTAAATGCATAATCCTAGATTGTACATATGCAACTATACATTTATAATCTCCTGGTGTTCACTGTCCCTTTCAATAAAGGCAATTACAACAGCTTCAAATCTATCTCAGGTGTTGTCTCCTTTGAATCATCAACCAATACTTTCACAAAGCTAAAATACAGCTTCAGAGAACTAAGACAATCATATTATCTTCTGTTCCTTAAGGAAAAAGGACATCAGAGAAACAATCTGATGTATGGAATACTACAGATTGAAAGCTTACTGACCAGGTAAATTCTGTGCAAATCACCAAATGCTCTGCACAGAACCAGCTTTTGCTGGGATGCTACAATGAACTCATACCAATTGTAGGCTTGTTTCATTCCATGAGCCAAGCTGGCTGGAAACCATATTTGTTAGTGGAGAATGTGATGCTGGCCTGCTTTTTGGCACCTGGAACTGGCTAGTAAAAAACTAAGTGAGTTCCAGAACTCAGAGAGGGAGGGAATGGAGGAGGTGGACCACAGCATCACTGCTGCCTGCGATGCAGCTGCACTGCCAAGGAAGCAAAGATCCCTGTCCCCTCATAAACAGTCAATGAGAAACTTCTCAGAAGTGCCCAAGTGCCTTAGTAGTAACCATGCTTTAGACTAAATTATCAATCATTCCAAAACTGATCTTCAAAACTAGGAAGGAAGCGTATCTTCACTCCAGCTGCAAACATCCACCACAAAACATTGCTTTTGTTTCTGCCAATTGGTTCCTGTAACTGCCTTTGGAACCTTAGTTTTCCTCGCATGTACCTGTATACAAATTTGCTTTTTTATCATTCACTGTTCAGTACTGTGGGTGAAACTTCTCAGAATCGAGGACTACAGCACTTCCATACAAGTGTTCCTACAGGCTTAGGGGTGGGTGTGCACTAGGCAGAGCTTGCTCTGCTCTGGAGTATGCCCAGGCTGTTGGACACCTGGACACTGAGTCACTTTGTCCATCACTGCCCAGAAACACAGGCTGTGTTAGAGCTGGGCAGCTGCAGCACACCTGGAGCAAGCCCAGTGCTGTGGTGTAGGACTGCCTCTAGGACTGTATGTGAGCTGTGTGCACTGACCAGGTGTGCTGTGTGCACTGTGTAGATGTGCTGTATGTACTGCCAGGTGTGCTGTGTGCACTGTGCAGGTGAGCTGTGTGCACTGCCCAGGTGTGCTGTGTGCATTGCCCAGGTGTGCTGTGTGCACTGCACAGGTGTGCTGTATGTACTGCCAGGTGTGCTGTGTGCATTGCCCAGGTGTGCTGTGTGCACTGCCCAGGTGAGCTGTGTGCACTGCCCAGTGAGCTGTGTGCACTGCCCAGGTGAGCTGTGTGCACTGCACAGGTGCTGCCTGCAGCTCCAGTGCCTGGAACACACCTGAGCTGGGCAGCTGCTTCTGTGGACTTGCCACAAGTCACTTGGACCACATTTCCAACTGAGAGGGCAGGCTTAGATCAGACAAAAGAAGAAATTCTTCCCTGTGAGGATGGTGAGGCTCTGGCACAGGTTTCCCAGGGAAGCTGTGGCTGCCCCATCCCTGGAAGTGCTCAAGGCCAGGCTGGGTGGGGCTTTGAACGAGCTGGGATAATGGAAGGTGTCCCTGCTCATGGCAGGGGAGTCAGGATGAGATGATCTTCAAAGTCCCAACCCAAACCATGATTCCATGGCCTTCAGCAGCTATATCAGCTTTGGGTATTCCCTAAGGTATTCCTGTGCCAGAGCATAGCAACCTCTTCAGCTGCACTGGGGAAACCACTCTTAAAGAAAGGATCTCAGAGCTTAAAAAAACCTAAAACACCCACATAACAGTTTTACAAGCTGTTTTTAAGCTATTCCCTGCTTATGACACCATGGAAGTTACATATATTCACAAACTTACAGGTAAATCTGTATCATTACAAAGGTATGGATTCTAATTCACTGTGTAACACCAAAAAAAATTACAGGCCCAAGAGGAAATATGCAAAAAACAATGTCTACAACTCAACTGACTATGAAAATTAAGCTCAAAATCTTCTTTACTGTCATCCTAGAAATCAGCAATAAGCACATGAGGCCCAGTTCAACTCTGATGCATTTCAACACATGACAGCTTTGACAGGCTGGTGAAAATTCAAGTGTGAAATTGTAAATCAAATGATGGAATATTTAAATTGAGCCTCAGTGTCTGCTCTTTAAAGTTTCATGTATTTCTAATGTAACATTTCAATTACCAGGCCTGCAATGTAGCTTTTTAGTAATAAAAAACATCTCAGTCATATTTCTACCAATGTATTGCTTCAGGCACACTGAAATCACCAAAAACTTTGAAAATCTGCATTTCTCATTGTGTATCCTACAGAAGTGAAAGGCCTACTGAGGTTTTTAAGTAGTCATTGATGAAAACCACGTGGTCCAAAAGTACATGGTTTATCTATTGTTAATCAGGTACAAAACAAAGTATCTTCAATTATCCCCACACAGACTCTTCAAATAAAACCACCCATCTAAAAACAGTTTACAGCATCAGCCTAAGCTGCCATCACAGCCATTATGCTTGCACTGGTGCTTCAGATGGAATGTGGCTTTCTCACATCACTGGAAGCAGGATGATGGAGCATAACTGTATGGGTATTATGGGCGTCACGACAAAATGAAATGCAAAACACTGCAACTTGAAACAGACAAGCTACTCAAATTCAGTTGAAAAATAATATTAACAGAACTTTTCATCAATATCAAGGCTTTGATATATACTGCATCAACAAATTAGCTCCTCACCAACTATTTGTTAATGTTAGTGAGTGGGGTACTCCTGGAGAAGTAGAAGACAGATAGGATTTTTGTCCAAAAAATAGTATTAAAACAAGAAAATTTAACCCATTTAGACAGTAACTTTATTTAGGGTTCTTCTACACAGGCTAAAATGTTGAGACTTGCAATATACTGGGCTAGTCCACACGACTTATAATGGTTTGCTTTGGATGAATCTAAGCATGGCAGGTCAATGCCACTGTGACCATGAAAATCTGAGATAACCCTCCAGTTGTTGGTTTACAATTTGATCCATGACTGGAATATTTCCAGGTTTGTTAAATATACATCTGTGCAATAACTCTTCAGTAACCTTCAGGTAAGAAAATTCTTATTCCTGCGATATCTACATGGATAAAAGCCTTCAGGTATGATTTTTGCAACAAGGAGACTCAAATCGTAGTTGCCAAACTTTCTGCCAGACAGTTTTGTTTTTTTTTCCTAAATGTTAGACTTCTGCTGCTGTTGCATGATGTCCTAAGTATCCACAACACTGGCCAACCTGTTTGTGTGAAATTAAATGTAAATACAAAGACCTTGAAGTAGGACACTAAATAGTAAGTGCTGCACCAAAGCCAGCCAGGCCTGGCTGGCAGAGTAGTGCTCATTCAGCTCCCACTAACACCACTGCACAACCAAGGAATTTGTTGCCTACCTGCGCAGAGTGGGAGAGGCCACATCGGGGTACTTGACTCCTTGCTGGTGGGTACTCTGAGCTCCGCTAGCAGCAGGCTGTGATGCAGGGTTCACTTTAACAGAATTACATGAAGCCACGCTTTCGTTGTCAGACGAAATCCCTTTCTCTTTATCAGTCTGATTGACTAATCCTGGCAGAGAGCTTCCAAGGATTACCTTGGCAGGCTCTCTGATTTTAGGGACAGGCAACCCAGCTGACTTGCTGCTTATGTTGGAGTCTATGCTACTCGTGCTAGATCTATTCCCAGCTCCACTTCTGCTACTGGATTTACTGGGCCGGGGTAAGCTACGGTACTGAAGATTAGTTCGTGCACTAAGTGCTAAGTAGCCATCATCCTGGTTCTGGGAGCCATCAACACTAGTCTTCCGACCAGTGGTCCTACCCATGAGTCCAGATGACTTGGGGATCTTTCCCAAGGTAGCCGATCTACTGGTGAGAGTTGCCCCACTGGCAGTGATTATGGTCATGCCTACGGCTGACCCGCTCTGTTTCTTAAATCCAAATGTATTAGCATTAGCAGCAGTTGTCCTAGAATTACTTGTGGGAAGCTTTTTGGATTCATCACCACTGCTGCGTCCTGCATCTGATGGGGAACGTTTAACATGTCCAGCTTTAGGAGATAGTCTACCCTTTTCTGATACCTTGGCGTCATCAGTTTTCCCTACAAAAATAGAAAAAGAATTCTAATATTTAATGACTTGAAAACATCAAGCAAATGATGAAACTCAAAGCAGCATGAAAAGCAAAAGCGTGTTAGCCACTGGAGTGCGGTTCAAAGTTATGATCTAGTCTGCACTGAACTTACATGCCACTCTAGTGAGTTACACATGCAGACTTGCCAAAAAAAGTATGTGGTGCCTTTGCCCTCGAGAATATGAAAAGCAGAACAGCCTTACATAAGTGACAGATAAGAAAAAAAAGTTTCCCTCTGTAGCTACCACAGATCGATCATTTCTATCATTAAACACTAGTAGTATCAGGCTGGTAGTATAAATTCCCTAAAAGGCATTTTTAAAGCATTTGTATTGCTCAAGATAGTATCCAATATTAAGTTTTTCATATACAATTGTGTACAAGACCTAATAAAAAGAGAGGTATTAAATTATATTGCTTGATTATGCAAATCCAAATTAATTTTCATTCACACATCTGCAAGTGCTAAAATCATTAATAAACTTACAAGAAAAGCCAGAAATCATGTTTAGTATAAACAAACATGCTTGTTTAGTAAGGGGGGAAAAAAATCACCTCAACCATATATATTGTATGTTCTTGGTTAACAGTGACTTCAAAAACTAAAGCCATATTAAGAATAAATACACCAATACTGTGCCAAATAAATAGCTTGGCTTAAGACCAGAGTTTTCATGAAAACAACTGGCAGGGTGAACTAATCTGAAATACACATTTTCAGACAGAAATAGAAATGTGGACATACAAGTTGCTGCTTAGTTAAAGCAATGCCTAAAAATACAGATAGGATTTACCTGAAGTTCAGGTTCTGCCTCTGCAAAGTATGTAAACCGTTTTCACACTGAACACACTTTTTGGCTTGTTTACATCTTACGCCTTTTCTCACCTGTTCCAGGTGTCTTTAATGTGCCTGGGGTGGTTGAAGGTTTAGGCCTTGGTGTGGTAATGCCAACCTGAGCTGACATGCCCCGTCGCCAGGAGCCCGTCTGGGAAATAACAGTGTTCTTCCTACCAGAAGTGCTTTTATCAGACTCATCTGACACATCAGAGGGGTTCCGCCTCCATTTGGATCCCGGCTCCATTTTTATGCCGCTATCAGATCCCCCGTCGGATTTCTTGACTTCATCACCGGACCATAAGGAATTCCGCTCCACTTGGGAATGTTTTTCTGCATCAGTCTAGGACAGATAAGGAATTGCAAGGCAACTTTCAGAGCAAGTCTTTCTTTTAAGAAGCTTTGTAAGTAAGAACCATCAACCTGATTAAGCAGCTCAGCGTCATCTCTGAGTACCAACAAACATGACGTGCCTTTAATGAAGAAATGTCACAGCAAGAAATTAGCCCCAGCAATGACAAATCTTTTTAATATGCTTTGTAAGAAAAATACAAAAAACACAACAGTCATGCTCCTTGGAATAAATAAAGGGGAAAAAAACCTACTTCATTTATAAAGGACATATTTAGCTCTATGACACTTATAATCCTCCATCTGAAATTTTGGACAAACCCTTTTACTGCAATGCCAAAAAAGCATTTCAAACCTGTCCAGCCAGCCTTCCTTTGTTCCTGCTGCTTTATTATCTCTTGTCTGGCAATCTGATCTCCAGAACATGAGGAGGCAGCTTTTGGAACAGATCTGAATATGTGGAATGCTGTTAATTCTAACCTAATGTAGTCAAAGGACACCCAAAGACTGAAGAAAAACTTTCTAACAATACTCAAGACTGACTTCAATACATAAATTACCTAAGTTTCTCTTACAGACTGTTTTTTCCCCTACTCTTTGCACAGATTGATTGTGCTACCATTCTCTTATGGAAAATTAAGCTCAGTATTAAATAGAAAAAATTCTCATTAGCAAACCTTTGCCAAAATCTCAGAAACACTTAAATTAAATCTAATACCCTATATATCTGTGTATATTTTATACATTCCCCATACATTAATATTTCCCACTGCTAATGATTACTCTTCCAGAATTCTACTCCTGTCAAATGCTGTTGATTAAATTTGGCGAATGTGGTAACAGCACAACTAAACATTTTGTGATCAGGCACAAATGACAAATATCCACGCATTTGACTCTGATCAGGATAAAAAATTCATAGCTGAAGTGTTCTCCAACCACCACAGCACCATGAAAGAGACTGACAATTCAACACCTGACTGTGCAGTTCCCAGGTACAGGTTGATGGGTTTTGGTGAGGTGTTGATGCCACCTCTTCTGCCCTGCAGCCTCAGCAGAAGAGGAATGTGCTCAGAACTGTGCGGTAGGCAAAAGGAAGAATTTATTTAAAAGGAAATTATTTTAAATATCCCAAAGCATTATAAAGCTCACAGTCTTTATTCCCTTTGGATAATCAGAAAAACACAGCACAGGAGAAGCTGTAAGATTATTTACCACGCTCTTCAGCTTTTATTTTTAAGTTCCTAAAGAATGTTTTAAGTTTATGACTTTTCTTTTCCTACCAGATCACACCATTAAAATTAAAGAATTTAGGGGAACTGTGGTTGGATTTCCTCTGCTTTTTACTGTAAAGCCTGAAAAACTAGTTAAGTGATCAGTGTGTGAAAGCTGACACCACGTATCACAATGGTTTTTCTTCAGTGGGGAAGCAGGGCTTGGGTTATTTATCTACATATTAAGTCATTAGACTAACATGCATTTTGAATTATGGATTTAGATAATATTATATTCTTGTACTTTTGCTCATGCTACACAAATGATTCCCTGCCTCTCCATTCAAAGAGAGCAATCCAGAGTAGGCTCAAGTGGATCTCTGCTTTTTAACTCCCTTCTCTTCCTATGCCTGCCAGGTTAGGGGCTGGTGGGTCACCTTTCTATTTCTGACTATCAGAAAGCGTGTAATAAATTCACATTGTGACTGCTCCTATGTCCTGTACCTCTCCAAAAATCACTGTTTCATGTAAACATCTCCTACATTCACAGATATTGGAAGAGAACACAGGCAAAAAGCACCAAATAATCAATCAACAAAGCCACCTCAAAGCCACCATTCCTCACGTGGTCACTTCAGTATCTTGTTCTAAGCTCCTTGTCTGGAATGGTGTGCATGCACTGTTAGTGTTCAAGAACAAGAAATATACCTACTTGCTAGCAAAGGCCTTATTCTAGTTTGGTTGCCTAGGAAATATTCCTGTATCTTCTACTTCCCCTCCTCTAATCTGTAGGATTAGTACAGTCTCTACAGAGAAAACAGCACTGCAAGAAGTCCTCTACCTTTGCTCTCCTCCATTTCATCCCACTCCTACACCCACAGCCAAAGTTTTCCTGCAGCCTTTGAAATGCTGCACCTCCACCTTTGAAGCCCTCTGGCCAGAGATGTTTCTGTTTAATGGTAAACACTGAGAACAGCACAGAAACATGACTAAGGAATCAAAACCAAAACACAGTGAAATCTGGCTTGGGGATTGCAGCTGAAACTCCACTCTCCTGGAAGGGTGAAAGTGGAAATACTCTTGGCTGGAGGTCATGGAAGACACAGCGAGCACGAGCTGAGAGCAAAGGCTGAACTTGGGAGCAAACCAACTCACTCATAAGGTTTTGTAAATGTGAAGCTGTGAACAGACCAAACCCATCTTTGCTGAGAAGATGTCTTATACAACTGCTTAGGGATGCTGCATTTTTCTATTTAAAGGAACCTTTCTATCTTCCGATCTTTTTACCATCACATGATTGAATTTATTACTTGGTCTCTTTCTCCCATCTTATTTCAGTTAAATGAGTTATTTTCAAATGCCCACCATGTCTTAATTTCTCCTTTAAGTAGGCATATGATGTGACTTCAAAGGCACACTGCATGTAGTACTGTGATAAAGGCAACTTACCTAATTCTGTGCAATACAAAGGAAAAATAATAGGGTGCCAAAACTCATATAACTACATTAAGTGGTTTGGTACTTGGCAAAATCACAGCAGGACATTGGAACATGGTAAGGCAAATTCTGGTTCCCATCACTAGCTTGTTCAAAAACAACTTGCAAACATCTTCACTGCATTGCTGTAAAAGTGGGCTACAGCTAGGAATGTCTCTGAAGATGGAATTAATATCATATTTAAGTCCTGCTTCTCAAAGATGGAGAAACTACAGCTTCTGGAGGATGGGGTACTCATCAGCCCTGAAAATCAGCTTCTCAACAGAGATTTTTTCCTACTGCAACTATGCCTTTCTTTGCAGAGATGATTCTGCCTGAGTTACTGATTTTATCAGCAGACACTGACATGTTCAGGCTCTTTCCCCTTTGATGTTGTTGCATTATTTGCCTGGACTCCCAGCTGCACATGTATTAGCTTTGAGATCCCTCCTTAATTGTATGAAATCCAACTTCTGTACCCTCTCAAAGAGATGTGACAAAATCACAGCAGCTCAAAAGTATCTACTGTTTAGGAGAACCAAGGCAAGGGACACCCTGAGAAGAAATCCACATCCTTCTGCAAATGTGTGCTAGTTCTTTGTGGCTCACCACCCTGGGGAAGGCAAACCTGGGCACTGGCCATCACTGAGTCCTTCAGGAAAGACAGAAAGGTGTCTGCAGCATTCACTGCACCATGAGCTCTGAGGTCTACAATTGGCAGCAAAAAATTAACTCTGCACGCTACACGTTTCAGCACTCCAAGCTCTTTTCATTTCCTTAGCTGACAAGATTCAGATAGTTTGTTCCCCTGAAAATGAACTATTTTACGGGCAACTATTCGCAGATAACAGAATATCTGGATTGTCATTCATGAAAACTGAGGAGAGAAGCAGGTCAGAGACACACATCACACCAAAAAACTGCAAACACGACTTGCACATTCTTTGCTTCTAGCTTCCTCTGCCAACAACTACACACTACTGCCTGAACAAGCTCCAGCTGCTTTTCTTCTGGTGTCTGTCTGCACCCTCTTGGATACTGTAATAGTTGTGGAGGAGGAAGAGGAGTTTGTCAACACAGATTTTGATCTCTTAGAGGTGTTTCCAAGAATCTGATCTATCAGAAGATAGAAGCCATATGAGTTTCTATTTTTTTTCCTTATATTAATGTTTAGTCACGTCTCCCTAAGTTTTCCTTTCCCCCCCCCAACAGTATTATAATGTTGAGACAGTAACAATTGTCAAAAAATACTTCTAGTTGCCCGTCTTACTCTCTGTCAGGTACTGACAAACATGCTTAATAGACCTTAACCCCTCTCAGCTTGTATGGGACTTGTATTAGCAGTTCCAAGTGCCTGTGCAGTTACTGATAGGCAACCAGAGGCTACCTGGAAACCCTTTGTGTAGGCTCAAATATGCACTGCATGGCAAGGGAACAAAGACTGCTCTGTGCTTGCACCACAGCTCTGGAGACAGAGCAACACTTCACAGCAACCACACGTCTACATCAAAACTGATGTCAAAACCAGATTTAGGATCCACTGATGAAAAGGACTGGAGAAGATTAAAAGAGGGAAAAAATAGAGGAGCAGGTCGTACTGCCATCCCTCTCTTCTACCTGTGGCACTGCCAGGTCACCACATCCCAGTGGCTTCAGCACACAGCACCCGAGTCCCTCGAGCAGGCTGTACAGAGAACAAAGCTGGACTCTGGAGTCCTGCCCTTTCCCAAACAAAAGCCTGTGCAATAGGTTAAAAAAAGCAGTTTATATGAGTGCAAATCTCTGTGCCACACAGTTTATTTGATCAATGAAAAACTGTTAGATGCCTTTACTTGTTCCATCCTCCTTGGATGTGTGGTGTCTGAGCACAAAATGTACATGTATCCTGCTGATGGAGGCAAAATATCCTCCTACGAAATACTGCCAAACACAGAAAGCCTTCAATAACACACAATAAAGCTCTGGAAATTTAATAAAATCCATTTCATTTGCATAGCATGCTTACTTTTCTGATAAAAGAGTAAACAACCTTTAAACTTTCATGTTGACTTTATTGCATTCTATTACTTAAGAGAAAAACATAAATTTTTCTAGACCAAAAAAAAATCTATATAAAACCCCATTTACATCTGTTTCTGTGCAGCAGTGCCTCTAGGAAGGCAAGACCCAATTGTTGTGACATCATCATGGCAGAAATGCCATGGGTTCCACCCACAGAGGAAATATTTGTGAATGCCATGAATGACAAAGTAGTCACTATTGATATTGTCTATACTGAAGGCTGGCTGTGTATTCAAGTTCAGCCAACCTAAAACAACTACGCCTCCTGCACAGAGAAAATAATAAATATCAATGTTACTTGAATAAACCAAAGCTCTTACCTGTGCATCTAAGTTCTTTCGGGAGGAGGCAGGCGTGTTGGCATAGGAGCTGATCGAGGAGCTCGTGTTAATGTCATCAGTACTGAGATTATCTATGGTGTCACTGATCCCACTGCTGACAGAGCTGCTGTCATCCCAGCTGGAGGAAAATCACAACAGAGGGAGAAAACAAGGGTCAAAAGACAAGATATAATTTGAAAGGAAGAGTATTATTTCTACAACCCTTAGCCACTTGTGGCTGCCAGAAAGGCCAGTGTATGCCATCACCAAGGCAAGGGCACCAGTGACAGAGCTCCTCCTGACTCAGCTGAAATGTGTGCCTGCAGTCCCAGAGCAGGGGAAAGTAGTGGCATGAAGGGATACTAGCACGGATTTTTTTTTCCTGTGAGGGTGCTGAGGCCCTGGCACAGGGTGCCCAGAGAAGCTGTGGCTGTCCCATCCCTGGGAGTGTCCAAGATTAGGCTGGATTAGGCTCTGAACAACCTGGGATAGTGGAAAGTCTCCCAGCCCATGGATGGAACAAGATGATCTTTAAAGTCTCTTCCACCCCAAATAATTCTATGATTCTGTGATCTCCAAGTAGGCATAGCACTGACTTGCTAAGAGATGGAACTTAAATGCAAGGGAAAAAATTAATCCCGAGGCAACCTCTTGTACCTGGGTATTCCACAGACCTGGGCAACAACCTGGATCTGCCATCAACAGCATCACCAGCCTCAGAAAACTTTAGCAACTAAAAGTTCAGTCTTTCAGATGGCAAATAACTGTCCTGAGCTGCACTGCCCTTTTCAAGAAGAGCAACTATTCAGGACTATCTTCTTCTTCCACCATGATAGCTTCAACATTTTCCAGTAAAGGAGAAATGTGTCACTGGAAATTTAGGACAAACAAAGCACCTCACCAAAAAAGTCTTGACTGAAGCAATTTGAGTATTAGAATGGAAAGAATCAGAATTATCTACAAATGGAGCCAGATGCTCCAACTCGTAAAATGCCTGTAAAAGTAAGCTGCCCAAGGAAGAGATTTATAAACTGGCTTACAAGTACTCCATCTCCAAGAACAATGAAGCTGGGAGGGAAATACTGTCCTGGAAGGAGATCTGTGTAGACATTTCAGTCCACTGGATAACTATTGCTGGAAATGCAAATATATATAAATATATATATCATAGGTCATTTGCAAAGCATTAAGAGCTCATCACCTGGCAGCTCTCTAGCTATTTATAACCTCAGCTTCAGACTTTGGGAGCTCCTGAATCTCCTCCCTGTTGCATTTCTGTTTGCTTTACAAACTTGTAACAAAGACATTGCAATGAGGTTTCTGGCTGGGCAGTGAAAGTTATATTCACACACCAATATACTGAGCAATTAATATATGCATTTAAACCTGAACTGTCATAACCTGAGTTAAGAGAACTGTGTAAAGAAAGGCAGCCTATCTCTGTTGGCTTGAATTTTATCCATAGCTTCATCATTGATTTACTATAGCCTTTCTAAATGAATTTTGTCAGCTTTGAAATGCAAAACATTTCATTTTTTCCCACTCAGCACTACAAAACATCTTCCTGCATGACTTTTAATGCTGCTTAATAATTTTAATTCCTTTTTCTTACTTGAGAGTACTATGTTCACCCACATCTGTACAAGGCCTTTTAGGGAACTGAGCACAGCTTGAAGAGCAGCACAATTTGCTGAACCACAAATGAAGTGTGGCCACGGGGACACCCTCCTCTGCATGTCACAGCAAGGGTTATTGCTGGCAGCTGCTCCTTGCTGCCTGCTCTGTTCCCAGTGAAGGCTCTCATCAATGTGTCACACAGTCAGTTGTGCCCCCTCTCCCTTATCCCTGTGGATAAACCAGCTGGGAAGCTCACATCAACAGCTCCAGCAAGCCAGGAAAGGAAATTTGGGATGCTCAGCCACACTGCCCTGCTGGCAGAGAACAGGGATGGGGAGGGACAGGGACACACCAGGACACACTGCTGGCTCCTGTCACAGGCTCTCTGTAAGGGAGCCCTGGGGTCACCCTTCAGCTGGTGTTCTCCAGCTCATGAGAATTCACTCCTGCCAGCTCTGACTTTCAGGAGTGTCCCAGTCACAGGATTTCCAAGGTTTTCCAAATGCTATTTGATAAACTGCAGATACTCCAGCTCTCGTGATTGGAAGGGAATGCTGCAGTCTGCAGTGCTGGGGATGCTATAATCCAAAGGACTTTTTTTCCCCATATTTGCCTTCACCTGGATAAAAGGGAATCCACTGCAATACAAAATAGAAATCCATGTCAAAGTAAAACTCACAATGGGAGACCTCCTGAATTTGAGAAAGCCAGCCAGGCAGATTTGACACACCAGTTTTATATGCTGTTTTGAAAAATCTTTTCCAGCACAACTGAATGAAAGATGTACTGCTCATGCCAAAAAATGTTGGGGGGGGTATTGAAAATCTGGAAAAGGATTTAAAGACTTCTTTGAAGCACTTTTTTTATTTAGAGTGGGCAATTAAATATCACAAGGCAAAATATTGAAAGCTGTATTACTTCTAAATTTCAGTTTTGAAATCAGGTCCTATAACTGATACTTATTTTTCTTTCCAAACCTATCACATAAAGCAATTACAATTCCTAGGTAAGTCTACAAATAAGGTTACAAAATAGTTAATAAAATTACTGAATAAAAAAATACACTTCTTGTTTTCCAAAGTTTTGTGTAGCAAAAAACTTTATTTTCTATTTCTGAACCTATAATAAAATAACAATCATAACAGTAATAATATGATCAATGCCAATGCCTTCTGTGTTTAATAATTTCATTTCCTTCTTAAGGAGATATGGCAATGGGTAAAAAAATTTTTAAATATTATAATTTTCCTCTGTGTGACTCTTAGTCTCATCTTAAATGTATAGAATCTGAAACATTTTATTTTCAAGTTCTCACAATTCTTAAACTACCATAGGCCCTAGTTCATCAGCATCCAAAGAATGTGCTTAATGTTAATCATAAGTAGTTTTTCTGGCATCAGCCAGTCCTGTTGGCTTCAGTTGGGCAATCTAAGGCATTATGAAAATATTTGAGTGCCCTTGTGAACTGGGACATGTGCCTGAGGACAAAGGTAGAAACATGCACCTGAATACATTGACAGCTGTGGCCTCTCCTCAAGTGTGTCCTGGGCTTTAAGTCCTTTATGTTCTGCTGAAAATATGAACTACTCCAACTCTGTATTTTCAAGTTTACATTACAATCTGTTACTAAATTTAAAAAGATTAGCTGTTCTGAGGTCTGAAGATGTCTGGACAGATTTTGGCTGCCACAAACTAAGCAACACAGCTCTTGTGAGCATGCTGGTGACATTGGTGCCCAAGCTGTTCTGACAAGGTAGGATGTGCAAACCCACATATCTGTCCAAACCCAGACAGCTTTAGCTTTATTTAATAAATGTCATTTCAGTAGAAAAGTGGGAGTGCTCACTCTCTAGCTAGAAAAAACAACAACACATAAGAGAACATGAAAACACTTTAAGAAACTGACAATAATTTTGTACATCTACATAAACAATTCCTGATGCTGCCCTTTGAAACAGCACTAGAGAGGGCTGGTAGAATTCACTGAACTCTATAAACTAGATGCCAACACAAGCCACTTTATGACCATTCAACATATCCAGCTCAAAAGGAAAGCAATGAACCCACACATTGTGATTAAGGCCGTGGCTCCTCCAGGGGACAGTACCCTCACCAAACAGAGGCATTTGTTCCACACTGTTCTTGAAACCACCCCAAGCCCTCCACATAAATTAGTTCATTTTTACCTTGATCCAGTGCCTTGATGGTTAAAGTCAAAAGCGAGGAAGCAGAATGGGGCATCTAACAGCCCTAATTATGGTGTTCTTGGCTCCCAGAGCAAAGATAACATCTTTGTAATTTAGCTGGTGCAATTAATAATTTCTGATGTCAGCAAAAGTCTACTCAACCATAACCTGAAGTGTTTGGGCTTTCCTTTCTTTCTTTGATCAATCACCTGAAACTTTACTTTGATTACTGAAAATTGAAAAAAAAAAAAATTAAAGAAAAAAAAATACTTCCAAGATTTTAATTAGGTATGAAAATTATACAACCACCCACTTAAAACTCACCCCTGCCATCACTTAAAAACTCCCACAATGCTGCCTCCTGCTCTCTATGAAACCAAGCACCCCAAGCACCTTCTTCTGCCTCCCCACCTCACTCTGCTCACCCTAATGCAACACTGCTACTACACATCACCCACGTGCAGCACCAGATCAACTGCTCAAAGCTGCTTTTTCAAACAGGTTTGTAAAGCTGTTAGGCTCAGACTTGTATTTTTCCACAGTCTATCAGCGCTTTTCCATCTTGCATAATCATCATGCACAGAATTGGCTCTTCTTTGTCAACTTGGATAGCATGCAAAGTCACTCTGTGATTCTCAGGACAGCCCCTCTCACTGCAGAAATCTTCCCCCTTTGCAAAGGAGTCGTTAAAATCCTTCCAAATAAAGCTATTGTTGATGGCTGAAAATGCACTTTTCTCTACGGATGGGTGTGGATTTTAATTTTGTTGGATCTTCAATCAAAACCAAAATCACAATGAGCTGCTGAAAAATACATTTGTCCAAGAAAGGGCCTTGGGGCTCTACAATATTTCAAGTGGAAACATGGCAATTATCCTCTTGTATTAAAAAATTTAACTATTTATGAGTTGATAGGTGAACAACAACAACAACAAAAAAGATCAAGGTACAAAATGATTGAAACTTCACAGCATCTTCAAAGATTTAAAAGGAAAAATTAAATGTGCTATAACAAGAGACAGTAAATACTGCAGTTCCACTGTTTTCTTCTGGGATTTCCTACATGAGTGAGAACTGGGCCAGAAATCCAGAAAGCACACATAGACCCTTGCACAGTTTTCCTTTCAAACTATTCTGAAACTGAAACATAACCATTTGCAAAAGAATGGATGGAAATCTACTTCAAGAGAAGTTAATTTAATTAATGTGTTTTACACTGCTATTAATCACCCACCTCTCCAGTTACTCTTTTCTTACATCTCACCATAGGTATTTTAACATAAATCACTTTGTTTCTTACCAAAAGAGAAGCCCAGGGACAGGACTGTTACCTTGAAATACTTATTAAATCCAGACCAAGAAAAGCAAACCAGGAAAAATGAATAGAGAGAATACAAAGCCTTTTCAGTTGTTCTTTCTGGAGCAGAATCTAATCCTTTTAATGACATTTTTTGGTGCAGAGTTAAAGTGCTGGAAGTGTGCTGTGAGCTACTGAGACGTTTTCATGTTTAGTGACTACTGGGGTAACCGCCAGCAAGCTGAACTGCAGCTTTCTGTCAAGCTCTTTAGAACTCATCCAAGACAAGGTTTCAGGATTTACATTTAAAATACCTATTTGTAGAGGAAATAACTCACAGAACAAAATTATTCAGTGTTGAAAAATTTGGGTAAGAAAAGATTTGGAGAAGCAAGAAAACTGCACACGCTCTTTTCATTTAATCTTATATCATTGCTAATAACCTTATAGAAATAACACTGGATTTTATTTTGTCCCTTAAAAATCTAACCAGGAATTTGACCAAACCATTGATAAACTTGAACACAGCTGAGCACACACACACACAGGATCTCCTAAAAATCTACCTGATCTCAAGGAGTTAGAACACCCTATTTTCATAAACTGATTTGAATTTCCACCAAAACTCACTGCATCCTGCTCTGAAGCTGAAATTCCAAAGGCCCCTTCTTCACCTGCACACTTTGCTGGGTGCTCCCTTGGCTGGCTGGGGTCCCTAAGCCAGCAGCCAGCACAACTGCATTCAGTTGCAAAATGCCTGACTGGTGGAACTTGTTTTTTTGGCCATTGTTCACAACCAGGGCTCCTCTGGTACCTCCATAGCCTCGGGGAAGGGGAGAAAAGCAAGGCACTGCATGTGACCCAGGTGCTGGAGGAACTCCCAGCTAAGTCTGCAAAATTTAGTGTACAATACCACAACCAGCAGCCAGCCCCTTTTTCTTGCACTCACAACCTATAAACCATATTTCCCCACCTCCTGTTCTGTCTGAAGACTTACTGTGTTTATGAAGCTGTTTACAGAGCAGCTCTACACTGGGTGCACAGAGCACCCCTTGGCCAGCTGCCCTCTCACCTTCCTGCTTTGGAAGGGAGTGATGATTTGAGTGATGCTCATCCCTGGTCATCTGTGTCACTACAATGACTCCAAAGAAAGCTGGAAACATCAGGGTCTTCATATCACAATAAGGTCAGTGTCAAATCTCAGCCATCACGTTAGAAAAACGTGCTTTGTTTGTTCTGCCTTTGTTTCCATGACAGTAAGAAGTGCTGAGAAAACTTTTCTAATCAAAGTCAGAAATCCTTGTTTACATACAAAGCCCCGGATGCCTTCCAGAAAATAAACCCCTGTAAAGTGTCCATGTGACAGCAATGGACTGAACAAATCCAGAGGTCAAGCCCAGGCTGTGGCCTCAGTGATGGACTGCCCCAGCTCCCTGCAGTCCCCCTGGGATGGGGGATGAGGGAATGGGGAGGAGGCCCCTGGCAAAGATCTGGGTGGAGGTCACCACTGCAATATGCCTCCAGCTCCCTCCCAGCAAGGTCCCAGCCCAAACACCTCCTCACTGCAGGCAGGCAGAGGAAGTGACCTGCCCAGGGGATAGAGAATTGTGAAAACCAAAACTTGATTGTGTCACACCCTACTTACCAGTATTTCTTTCTCACTGCTTACTTACCTCTCCCCCAAAAGCAGATACTCTGGATCACATCACCTCCTCATACAAAGACACCATTTAAGACTTAAAGAAGGGGGAAGCATCCACTGAACACGGTGACAGAGTTTCTGACACCCACCTCAAGCTCCTCCAGCACTGGGCTGAGCTGGTGAGAGCTCAGCAGCTCACCAGCAGTTACTGGTACCTGGCAGCTGCTTAACCAGAGGCTCCAAAACATAATAACAACAGGCTTAAACACCGAGAAGAAAAAGAATATATTAGCTAAATTCCTACAGGACTGATGTAAAAGTCCTATGTCCTAAATAGTCCTAAATATGGAAGGAAAGGAATGAAGGGCAGTATGGAAAGAAAACTATGCAAGATGCATTTAAATTCTCTGCTGCTGAGTGTGACTTTGAAAGACTCGAGGGGCTGGACCCTCCTGTCCCATCGCCACCTGCCTCCAGATCAGGGTCACTAAACACCCACTGCTCAGAATAAGCCACCGGCTGGGACCACTGGACATCTTCACCCAGGAAGAGGTGGATACTGAACACTCCCAGAGCCAAAAGCTGCAGCTGGCAGGCAGAACACAGCTCCTTTGCTTCCCATCTTCTTTTCATCCATCCTAGCACTGTAACTCCACCACTGACACCAGTGCAAATCTTTCAGGTCTGCAAACCCCAAGCAAGAAACACACAGGCACAAACTGAAGACAAGACATATATGCTTGAAGATTCAGAGCAATTACCAAGCACTGTTATGCTTTTCCCTACTCAGAAGACCTGGCAAAGCTTTTACATAAATTGATCAAGGCCAAAACCTGTGTACAGCAAAACTCATTTCACACAAGAGAACTGCTCCTGTCTCACAGCAGCATCTGCTGCAGCTGAGCACATGGAGACAAAGATAATGCACACGGTTCTGCCATTAGGAAAAAAGGAGAAAAACAACAGAAATTGTCTTTCTGAACTCATGACAGCCTGCTGAAATATGCCTTAAAATAAAAGCTGAACTTGGCAATAAATTGTTAATTTGATCACAGGGTACAGCACTATCCCTCAGGAAGCCAAACCACTGAAAAACAACAGTTGTTATCACACCAGTGATTTACAGAACAAACAGACACATAATCAAGTAAAATATTTTATTCTTTGCTGTGTAGAAGATGTCAGCTACTACCAACCCTGAAAGCAATTTTTTATCCTAGCAGAACTGCAACATTCTAGATAGCACCAATAACTCCTGGCTCATGTGAGCCTTTAAAATCAGGCTTATTTGGAAGGAACTACAAAAAGGAAAGGGATCTTGCAACTCACTCAGACAAATCAGGAAGCCCCCAGGAATTTGCACAGGAGTGAGAATAAGAGCTGGATATTATGTACTAAAAAGCAAGTGCACTCTGGGCTGGGATCTGGCCTGAAACAGACTCACACACGTCTTTGTTTCCCTGCAGGGTGAGCTCATTCCCACAGAGGTTCCTCCTTTGCACAGAAAACAGACTTAGAGTGCTAAAATACAACAAAGCCCCATAGTTTTCTGAGGCTAAAAGCCTGCAACAGTAGTGGAAAGATAGCTGGCTAGATTGCAACCTTTGAGTATCAATAAACCTCACAGAATCACAAAATTAAGCCAGAAAAAGCAAACACAGCAATACCTGTCAGTTCTCACACAGGAAATTTTCTATCATGTTATTCAAGTATTTTCAATCTATTAAAAATGTATTGATTTCATGCAGCATATAGAGACTGAAAAAAAACAGTGCAGGGAGAAAGCTGCTCAGATTTATCTGTCATCTAATGTTTCCACTGCTGCCAGTATTTGCAAAGCTAAACCTCCATACTGAAAAGTGTAACACAACACACTCCTGTGCTTTCAAAAGTGCAGAAAATCTCTTACCTTGCAACATTCCCCAGCCAAAGCACTTCTCCACCTTGTTGTCCATGAAGAATTCCAGGAAAGGGACTCAGATTTATTTTGCAGGTTGATACCTTCATTAGGCTACCATCCAGTACCCTCCCTTAAATAAACCAGCCTGTAACTTGACTATCTAGGAAGAGACTTGGAAAAAAAAGTTGGAGCAAGGTTGTTTTGCAACAGAGCCCTCCAGATACAGCAGCTCTGAGAGACACTGGAAAGTAAAACCCAGCTAGAAGGTGATCATCAGAAACTTCCCCTGGAAAGAAATCTGATCCCTCAACAAAATTAACCTCTGAAGTGCTGAAAAAGCGAGAGGTCAGGACTTAGTGCTGGGAGTAGGTGATGTGGGAGTGCTGTGACCCGATGGCAGGAGCCAGGCAGGCTGTGCCTCCCCAGCAGGTACCGAACCCCACCAAGGAAAAGCTGACAGCAGCCCTGGACCAGAGGCACTAAAGGGCTCTGCTTATCTCAGCTGAAACACTACAACCCCTAAAAGCAGTTTCCCCACTCTGCTTTTATACAGGGGCTCAACAATGTGACTGCTGAAGCAAGTATTGTTTTATGTGAATGGAGCAGGAGACATACCCAAAATGTTTTAGTACAAAATATTTGGAATATTGGTAAAATTTTTTTTTTTTTTTTTTGAGGAGAGTGTTGGCATAGAAAAACATTTTCAATAGGAATAGTAAAGAAAATAGCAATTTATCCACTGGTATCTCCAGCAAAGAACTTAAGAAAATGAGACAAGATATGTAATATTTATTTGACTCTTCTTTATTTAGCATTGTAGAGTAAGGAGGCCTTATTATTTCCCCTTATTTCAAATACAGTAGAGACGACTATTTAGAAATATTTGATTGATAAAAAAATTCTGGTGGTGGTTAACATTCAAAACTCTTTAGTCTAATATAAATTTTTTCTGACAGGATTATGTGCATTCTGATGAACATGGGAGATTGATTTTTTATTTTTTTTCTAATATGAGAAATCACACCAGCTGAGTAGTGCCAGGATAAACTTCTGTTGCCAGTCAGATCACCAGCAAGGGATCCTGTTCTGGAAAAGAGATGGGAAGCCTTTAGGATGGAGAAAATGGAGAGGACATGACACTATTGCCTTAGCCTCACCTCAATAAAGTCATGGATCGTTCAGCCCCAAACTAAAAAGAAGAGTAGGAAAGAAGAGTGAGAAGTCAACTATACCATTACATATTTATTAACTCAGCTCGGAGTACTCGTCTAAAATAAAACATACCTTTTAGCACAACACTGTTATGTTGGTTGAAAGAGTTAAAATGCAAGGATCCAAAGGTTATAAAACAAAGACTTTGTGGAGATACTCTGCTGCCAAAACCTTCAAATAAATGAGTCGTAGTCTGAGCTTGCCTGTCTACGCTGGAGTCTGTATTTTAGTGGCTACTGTGTAACTATGGCAACACAGAGGACAGGTAATTTAGGGGCTGGTAGATGTGACAACTTGCAATTTAGAAAATGCTAATAATAAAAGTGGCTTGGGAAAAGCATCATTTAACACAAACGCGGTTCAAAATTAAAAAGGCCTGTTTAAGTAATTTTAAAAATTTTTAATTTTTTTTTCAGCTGGATGATTACCTCCATGATGTTAGTCTGGTGATGAAAAAAAGGTGGAAACATGACTCTTGTGCTTTTGGGTTCATTTGCACCTTAGAGTGCAGCCAGCCCACCCCCTTTGTGATGTGCACATGTACAAATGCAAAGCTGCTGATGTCACTATCTTTGCTGAAGATTAGACAAGAATCACATGGCTTTTTTAAAAGAAAGCTATGTACTACCCATAAAGAAAGAGGGAGAAGATCCTCATGGACTGTTATTACACCTTTTTTGCCTCTGGTGCATTTTAACTGCTATCCTTTATCAAAGAATCCTGCAAACTGTTTCTCATTCCTTATTTTAATTGCTGAATAGTGAGCAGAGATAACTCTCAGATATGACAGGTACTTAAAAGAACCACAACTGCAACGGTAAAGCTTTCTTTTCATCCCTAATACCCTTCCTGTCTTCCTCCAAATACCTCTCATAAGTGATGTTTCTTAATTATCTGCCCATGCAGTTGTATAGGAAATTAGTGACTGATCCACTGCTAATGGCAAGTAAGAATAGCAAGAAATATTCTAATTTAAAAAAAAAATAAAATCTGAAACTGTAATCTAGGGACAAAAAAAGAAAAAAAAAATCAGGACACTGCATCTGTTGAATCACCAGCTCCCCCGCTCCAAATAAAGCCAAACTCACAATATTAGAGTACAGAACTACACTCACACCATCTACAGCCCCATTGTCCTTCCCTTCCCTGGCAGTCCCTCCATTGCAAAGGAGGGATTTTGCAATGTAATACCCATAACACTAAATACAGAGGGATATTTCCAGATGAATTTTACATGTAGCAATAATCACAGTTTTATGGGTCAGGAAGTTCAGAAGATTAGTGTGTTATGGCTGCAGTGTACAAAAGCATTTGTGTTAGAAGTTTCACATAGCAATGGGGTGAGATAAGCTGTGAACAGCTTTACATTAAGTTCTTTTATGGTAGTTTAAGTTGGGGAGAAGTAAAGAGACCCCACATATTAATTTACCTAAAAGAACAGCTGCTTAGAAAAGGCTGAGAAGTGTCCTAATACTCAGTGTCATAAAATCACTGCACCTCCAATCCCTTGTTCCTTCCCCCCACACTCGTGTGCTATTCACATTAACCTCAGGCACAACTGATCCTGCTCAGAACTGAACTAAATCTGCTTGCAGCAAAACAAAAACTTATCAAAGAAATGTCTCGTTCAATTTTATTTGCAAAGGCTTAAACCCACAATTACAGGTTTGCATTCTAGGTTAAGGCAGCTCAAATCTTGCTGCATTTCAAACACTTCCTTGGAGAACACAAAAATGCCTGAAAATTGTGGGTTTACTGCAACATGTCAAATCCTTTTTATTTTTGTTTCTCAGTAGCTGAGATCTATCAGTTAGGACTTTATAAAATGTCTTCATTTGATAACTGGAACAATTACAAAGGTAACACAAGCAGCATAGGCTGTAAAGACATCCCACTTGACAGTCTTTGGAACCTGCTGGATGTGGCATGAGGTATCTGCCACATCTTGCCCTGGAAGAGACTCCATTACCACTGGGGGTAAACCAATGTCTCAAAATAATCTCAAAAGCAATTTTTTAAGATTTCTTTTTCATTTCTTTCCTCCTAAAGGACATTAAGATTATTTAAATAATAATAAAAACCCAACATTTGCAACACCAGAACATATTCTGAATAGACTCAAACATGCTTTTGAACACGTTTATCCTTTGAACTAGAGCACATGGAACAAAAATACACCTTTAGAGAGTACTTTTATTGATTATCTGCATGAGAAAATAAAAACAGGACTACAGCAGCACTACCGCACAAGATACTTTAGGGCTAAAACTCTATGTAACTACCTAAACAAATGACCTTTGTGTTAAAGTAAATTTTTTTTAAAAAAATCAAACAAAACCGAAGAAGCCCCAACTTACTGAAATCATGTGTAATTGTTAACCCTAGGAAGGTATTTCTACCTAAAACCAGAGGAACACTGGCAGCAACATAAACCCTCAGGAGGAGATATAGTAGAAAATAAACCCTGGCTGCTACAGCCCTGTGGGTTTCTAGTGAGGTTCCAAAGGGAGCTTGGAAGACAGCAAGAGTAGGACTGGAAAATGAAGCTTCATTTTTTAATTCCCCTTATTCTTCAGAGGCACTGAGTTTGCAGACTGACGGATATCTGCACTGAAACACTCCTCACATCCTTAAATTTTAATGGGAAGAATCCTCTGTTGCCTCAGGCTTTCCCCAGAGCAGACCATTATATTATGGTGGTGCTGTGTGGATTTATTTATTTTTATAAGTGAACACATCAAGTGTAGAATACTTTGGGGTTTTGTTTAAATCACTCAGATGATATCACACAGAAGAAAATAAAAGGAACCATCAGCTGCTGCACATTGTAATGCATAGGAACTGGACAAGGAGACTTTTAGGGAAAGGGGATTCTGACCCTCAGGAGACTGAATTTGACCAGAAAACTCAAATACAGGGTAACATTAATAATTATTGCACAGTATGAGATAGATGTAGCATCCACCTCCAAGGAGCTGCTTGTCACTGAGCAACCAGTAAGGAATGCCCCAGCTTTCCCTAACAAGGTGAGATGCATGCCTGATGGAGAAGAAAAGATATTTATGTGTGTGTGATGTATGACTAAAAATGGTTTAATAACATTTTAACATGTACTTCAAAGATTGCTTTAAAGAATGCCAGTAGCCTCCATGGAGCACTTGTGTTGACACAGTTGTGAGGCATACTTTTCACCATGCCCACTTCAAGTGAGTAAGCACATCAGAGTGAAAAACACAAATGGCCACTTTCTAGAAAGAAAAAAAGGCAGGGAACTGGAGAAAATCCAGTAAAAATGGGGGATGCTGAACAGCAATTTAGCTTGCATATTCTTATCTGAGAGGAATTCCAAATGAATGCTCAATCCAAGGGGTTATACACTTTGATGACCCAAAATGTTTCTATATTTAAACACATCACTAAGTCTCAAACTCCAGTGAGAAATATTATCAGTATATGAACTATATACACATGTATTTGCTTTTACATCTGATTTCTATGCTAACATTTCCAGATATAACAAATAAACAAACCCAACTAAAAATACTGAAGACAAATAGCCTATTACTAAGAACAGTCAATATAAAATGGAAAAAAATCTGATCTTAAAACGCAGTTAATGTGGTAAAACACAAGAATGATGTATCATTCCCACTGTTTTAAATGCTGTTTTCTTTATTTCCTTCTCAAAACTATAAAAATAAGTCCTCTTTCTGAAGAACATAACAACGCCAAGCAAGACTTTAACACACTAAGGAAATGCCACTAAGGAAAAAAATTTAATTCTTCCAATCTAGGCTGCTGAACAGAGTAACAGGAACTGCTAAAATGTTCTAAGACTTTACTGTCTCCTGCAGCCATTAAGATTCCTACCAAATGGAATTATAAACACAGTGCAGCTGGCATGAATTCTTTTCTTCAGGATTCTGAAAAAATGCTTTGGGGTGAATCTATGACAGATGTCCATATATAATTTACAGTTCTTCTTCTGAGCTTTCTAACATCATGTCTGTGTCAACAAGCAATAGAATGGAGAACAGAAACAGATAGGAAAGAAGCTAAATAAATCATCATCTAGGAGCAGTGAGGCAGAGAACAGCTCAGAAAGAGAGAAAATTTGAATTCCAGGTTCTGTTTTGGCCAGCAGGTACAGGGCTGTGTCAGAGGATGCATTCAGGCCCAAGAAGGACATGCCAAGTGTGGTATCTTAAGAATTAGATATTTCTGGCTGAACAAGCAGCTTTCCAAGTGGTTGTAGTATGGTTTTGAGAAGCCCTATAAAACTTGATTTAACCTTCCCACCCACACTCCCCCAACAAAATACTAAAATCATTAATGTAAAATCAATAGCAGTCATTAACCATGTCAGGGCACCCACTGTAAAACCACTGCTGCCATCTGTATGTATCTTGTTCAGTTATGATCAATAGAGTTTAACCATCTTAATTGCTTCAGCCCTGCCCTAATTAGAGCTGTCTTTGAATTTACAGTTGTTTATTGTTGCTGTGGATCTCGTAAAGCTTGCACATCCCACTAAAAAAAAAGTAAACTCATTTATTTTAATGAAAATACCACTACCAAATCAAGCTAGTATCAATATAGTGTTTGCAAACCCTCTGTATGACTGAGTCTATAAACATTCAAACCATATAAACTTCAACTGCATAATCTGAAAAGAACAAAGACACAAATTCTCAACTTCAACACAAAAAAAATTCCTTTATTTTTGAGAGTCCATTTGTGTTTTTTTCTTATGAAACAAAGGGATCTACTCCACCTATACAACACTAGGATGTTCCAAAGACTGTATCTGAGCCAAAACACATCACTGCTTCTCAGGTTACCTTGCAAAGTATTTCCACTCTTTAAGTGTGCTTTTTCATGTGAATTGGTTTTTCTCTTATTTTTACTGTTTCTGTCCATCGAATAGACTAACTTGCCAATTCCAAATTCACAGTAGACTCTTAATGCAATATAGAATTTTGGACATTTCTCCTCCCTGACACTGTTATCTATACCTGGTTATGTCAACTAAGTTTTTTTAGATTTATAATTTTCCTAACACAAAATTAACTGAATCAAACCAGTTACCTACATGACAGCAGCTCTAACCAGTGCATACTCTCAAACAAAATTTTCTCCTAGCTCTTGGATATTGTTTAAAATGCTGACAACTCTTATGGACTAATTGCTCTAGAAACAGAATAGAAATTCTTAATTAAGCAGCAAAAAAAGCCCAAGTGTGAACAATAAGGCACTAAATTTAAACATATATTTAAAACATGCAGCCTGATTAGAGGTGTGTCCTCCATGAAACTCCTTATCTCATAAACACCTGTGGTAATCACAACTCGCCCAGGTGAACTTCTGACCTCAGCTAAGCACTAATAAACTCTGCTGAAAATCACCTGAAATGTGCTTCAGATTAGCTCCATTTCAGGGAGCTACTGCCAGCTTCACACACACACCCTTGACTGGAGAAAAATTCAGCAGGCAGATCTGCTTTGAGCAAAAGGTCAACTTTTAAACTACTCCACCAGTTCCAGTGCTCAAAGATCACTTGCATATAGAGAAAACACTCTTCTTGCAAACATAACAATGAAACTTGACCAGAAGACACACACGTTTGGACTGCAGTAGGAGTGGGAAAACTGATGGCAATAACTGACTGGTGACATGGTGAGCTAGTGCATGCAGCAGCTGTTTTCTTTTGAAACCACTCATTGCAAACGCCTGTGCCTTGTAGGGCCCAATTATCTGATGCCTGACATCGTTATCTGATACATGAAAAATTAACCTGGCA
Source organism: Toxostoma redivivum (assembly GCA_013397375.1). Lineage (NCBI taxonomy): Eukaryota > Metazoa > Chordata > Aves > Passeriformes > Mimidae > Toxostoma > Toxostoma redivivum. The sequence goes on along the minus strand of VXBI01012222.1, from coordinate 368,404 downwards.
ATGAACTTTTGTATTATATTCTTACAGTCTCCTAGCAGGTAAATATTTCTATCATATCCTTATGAACTTCTTAAATGTTTAGTCTGGAATGCCATATAACCATATAAGCATTTTTTTCCAGGGAGTGACTCTGCCCATATTATCCCACCTCTCCAAAGAGCCAGGTCCCACCTTTTGCCCCCCACTGCCCAAGTCAGAATAAAACGACTAAATTCTGTGCTCTAGTAACAGGTACAGCAGTGTTCACAAGCATGCACCTAGTAATTAACCAACAAGGGGTTAATTATTATCATGCCTCATGGCATTATCATGCAACCTTTTGTTTCATTTTATTTTCTTTACAATCAGGTGCAAGGACAGATGTTGTCAGAGCCAGAAGTGACACTAATCCTGGGCTTCTCCCACAATTGCCCCTGGTATTCCTGCTTATCTCAGGGCTGTCTGGCTCTTTATTCTATCAGCTATTTATTTGCACGTGAAAACCTTGCAATATTCATTTCCATGCTGCATCATTTTACACATGAAAATGCTTGAAGACAAGACCTAAGATGTGTTTACTGGCTATGTGCACAGCGTAATTAACATGTATATGATCCGTATGCAAATCATGTCATTGGAAATAGCGACTATTAGCATAACAAGCGCTTATTATTTATTGAGCTGCAACTCGAGCAGGCATCCTGCTGGGGTCTGACATCCTCCATCGCAACTGCACCATTTTTCTTTCTTCGTTTACACATTCTTCTCTCCTCTTGCTGATTACCAGTACAGAAAACAGGAGACTCCCTTCTGTGCCCTTCTTTAAGGGTGGAAGTCTTGTGTGTTTAATTGCCCTGGAGCATCTGATGCAGTTCAAAGCTCTGCGGAGCCACTTGAACCAAGCCTGCCCAAACGATCCCTTCACCCACATAATCTCTCTAATTCCTGACTGATAACAAGTTTAAAGCAGCAGCTAGGCTTCTTTCTCTATCCCTTTTTTCTTTTCTATTTTTATTTTTTTTAGGAATAAAGTGTGAGAAAACAAAAGCTCAACTGTGCAAAGTCATAAACCTTTCCCAATATCATGCCTACTCCTCCTATCCTTACTTCAGAAGAATTTAACCCTTTAACCGTTCCAGCCATGAAATGTAACAGGAAAACACAATTTTACTCCTTTTCAGCAGGTGAGCAAGGCTTGCTGTGCCTGTGAGAGCTCCATACCACTGCTGCTGGCACTGCTTCCCTGCTCCATCCCCTACCCTGCACAAGTCTCAAGGTCCCTGGGTTTCTGCAGGACTCCTTAACCTTTCCCACTTCTGTGAGAGCCAAAACTTGCAAAACCATTCCTCACCCAGCAATCCCTTCCCAGCCCTGCTGGGTTTCACAGCACATCTTTGTTCTCTCAGAGGCTACACCCACTGCTCCAGAGATGGCTGCGTTACAGTGATGAACTAATTAGCAGGGGGAATTACTTCAATTATTTATCACTTTGCCAAAACTGAGATGTTTGGCCTGAAATTTTCCAAGCAGCGTGCCAACCTAAGGATGGACTTCGGTCTTGGTTAAAAACAGAATAAAAATTCTTGAGAATCATTAGAAAATAAGACATGATTTTACTAATGAGTTGTATTGAGCTTCCCTCAGAAGCTTTTTCCTGCAATACAAAATATTTATTTGGTTCTGGAGGGCCCTGGAGAACAGAGAGGGTAAGACATGAAGGGAAGCCAAGAATCTATGTGAAGAGTAACTGGAAAAAAGAAAAGAAAGGCAAAAACAAATGTAGATGGAAAGTCTGGCGCTGAATATTGGGGCTGCTGGAGGTGGTGGATCTGTGCTCTATAGTGACAAATGGCTGTGACTCAGGGAGCCAGCACAGAATCATGTATCATACATTTTGGGTTCAAAGGGATCTTAAAGACCATCTCACTCCAACCCAACTGCCATGGGCAGGGCCACCTTCCAGTAAACCAAGTTGCCTAGGGCTCCATCCAGCCTGGCCTTCAACACTTCCAGGGATGAAGCATTCACAGCTCAACATAAGCAGCTGAGAAGTGACCAGAAATGTCCAGAAGTGACTGGAATCGTGTCAGAAAATTATTTTGTTAAGTAGAAGCTTTAAGGCACTGTCACACTACCTCTCGTTTGGCAAGTTAAAACTCTCCAACTGCCAGCTCTGCTATTGCTACAGCAAACATCTCTGCTTTAGAGAAATTTGGAATTTTTTTATTAAATATCCTGTTGGTTTATGAAAAAATGTGACTTCACAACACTAAGACAACTCCCTTGGACCCCTTGTTAATTTTCATAGTTAAATCAGCTGAGGGAATGTGGGAGTTCAAGGACTTTAACCTGAATTCTTTCCATCCTACTTCCTGTCCTGATAGCTCCACAATAGTCAAGAGTCCAATCAACACCTTTCAGTATCTTATGTTGATATTATTTCCAGAAAATAATTTGGCAGGAGAGACAGGGAGGAATATTCTTACAGAAACAACCCTAACACAGGAAGCCAAAACAGAGATCCTTGCTCCAGTGAGGCACAGCAGCAACCTCAACTAAACTTTGGACATCATGACCTTAATCACTACTGCATCACTACTCTGTAACGAAAAGAAAAAAAACAAGAACAAACCCCAAACCCTTATTTTCTGTTTTATCCATGTGCAATAATGAAATAATTCTAAACCAGCCTCATGTTTCTCTGTCCTATTTCAACATTGGCAGTGTGGCTATCTAGTTAATGCTGAGCTGTGAAATGGTGTCTCACTTTGCTATCAGAGACTTAAACTAGGACTTATAAACACAGCTCTGTTTCAGTGAATTCCTCTAGAATTAAGGAGTGGTCATTGGATATATTTGTTTAGAGACTTCAATGAACTGAACCACAAAAGGGAAGACAGGATGAAAGGACAAAAGTCAGTAGATGTATCCTGCACTGCCCCCACCAGTGAAAAAACATAGATTACTAGGTATATTAATGCACACACTCATATTTAGCATTTTAACAGGCACACATAACAAACTGAAGAAAGTCCTCGCCTTCAAGATAAATAAAGAAATAAACAAAGATTCATCTGGAAAACCCCTTCTTGGATATTCCCACCACTTTCCCTCTAATGTGTGATTGTGCTTTGGTTCAAATACATTTTTAAAGACACAAAGAACAGAGTTCTCAGAGATTAGTTTATGAGATAGTAAGTCCACAGAGATTTTTATTCTATTCACGCTGTTTTTCTTGTCTGTCTTGAATCCATTCTACTAAAGTTATAGCTACAGTTCACCACTATTCCTGAAAATGTCCAAAGAAAGTTTCATTCTCCTCCCATGACCTCACCCAGGCTTGCTTAGCCAAGTCATAAGTTACCTTTGGCTCTCATTTTTTAATTTCTAAAATAATCCCTTGTTCCTAAATGATTTGATAACATACACATTGCCATAATAAATTCAACCACATCACCATATATTGCAACCCCCTCATTTTAAGGGTGTTAAAATCTGGAGCTGAAATTAGAGCCCCATGTCAATAAATAAGGAGAAGAATGTACCCAAAGGGGGAGTGACTTTGAGATTCAAACACATTTTATGGGCAAAGCTGGGCTGCAGTAATTTGCTGAGGATACAGGTAGATGTGATGAAAGCCCATCCAACAGAACAAGACATTGTTTGGAAAGAGATGGATGGCTGCAAGGGAAAGCAAACTGGTGGCATAGAGGGGATGATACAGGAAAGGTAAAATAACTCACAGAAAACAATGACCAGAATTGTGGTGGTAGAGAGAGGGGAACATATGGTATGACTCACAGAAAAGTAATTATTTTATCAGTCACATGTTTAGCTCATTACAGCTGATGTAAAGTCAGCCGGTACAGACATGGTGTGAGAAATGAGAATTGGTCAGAAGTTACTGCAGAAAGGGACCAAATAAGTCACAGCATAGAAGACACCTCAGATTCTGCCCTCTGGGTGCTGGTGCTGGAGGTCAAACCACCAGCACACTTAGACCAAAAGGAATAACAAGGAACTTCTTGTTGCCATATGGCATTTTGGCTTTTAACCTCTATTAACAAAGAAACAACTCAGTGGCTTTAGTTAGAAACCAACAAAGAATTTAAACAGAAAGGAGAGCATGAAACTCACAGCCTGACTTCAGTTTGAAATCATAGTCTTTTGATTTCAGAAAATTTCTGTCTTTCCTTTGCATGCACATTTAAGACATTAGAAATGTGTAAATGCAGATTTCTTTCCACCACCTGATCCCTCTCATGAGTCCTTTGCTTCAGAAATGCTCTCAAAGCACAAATGAATAAATTCTCTCCCTAGGAGTAGACAGAGGATAGACACGGTCCTAAAACACAGATTAAGGAGAATATAAAGCTTTCCTGAGTGAATGTAACCTCTGTGAACTTGACCAGGCACCGTATACTCATGTTGGTGATACTTCCTTCTCCTTTCCCCTCTCATCTTTTTTTTCCATAAAGATACACAGGTGCCTATAAATACATCTGCAGCCATTTCCTGATAATATTCTGATCATCCCTTCTGCATTCAAAACAGTTCCAGTTCTGCAAATGCACTGTTATGTTTCAGTCATGCCTGAAAACAAAAATTAAGTCTTCGCATAAAAATGCAAATGAAAAATGAAACTATGCATGTGCATATCAGATGGTCTCAAATAACATGAATGGTTTCAAAGAAATGTTTAAGGCATTAAGTCATTTTACGAAGAGTATTTCTAGCTGCAAGTTTCATAACAAGAATAAATCAACCTTGACAATGAACATGAAAGAGGGAATGAAACCTTTTTGAACACTCAAGGTGGTTTGCTCATTTCCCCCAAACCAAAACGAATGAATTAGTTGATATATATGAAAATTAACTTAAGCTAACAACATAATCAGAAAAGATAAACTTTAAAGTTAAAATCAGATTTAAAAGATTAAAATATTACTTGAGGCTGGAGAGAGCACATGGTAACTCCACAGTATCTGCTGAGCTGAGCCTCTGTAAGTTAAGGAACAACAGAAAAATCACATATAGTTTAAAAGAGCTGACCTCAGCCCTTGGACTTTGCCCAGGCACTAATCAGACTTCCAATGTTTAGAATTTATCCCCTGGCTACTTATTGACCATCTATACCTGGACACACATAAACACAGCCTCTAGCAAAGGGGTGGTTACTGAGGCTCCCTGTGCTAACCCTACACACAGATCTCACACGTTCCAAGGCCACTTACATCCAATTAATTACCCTCAAATTGCAGCAATCAGTTTCAATAAAATTTGATGTTTTATTTTTAGTGAGAATATATAAAAAACCTTTGACTAATAAAAACAAATTATACATGTTCTCATAATACTGCTGTAGCAGCACAATGTCATTCCAAGTGTTTCCACTGTGGAGTGTGCAATTATTTATCCTGGCCAAATGTATATTTAACTGCATATACTTAAGCGACATAAGAACATCATGTGGAAGCCTTAATGCCTGTTTATACAATAGCAGAGTGTTTTTAAGCCCCATGGAGCTGTGTAACACTGAGCAGTTTAAGCCTCAGGATGTTGGAGCTCAATGCAGAAAGATCAGGAGCAAAGTAGACTGCTTGTTCTGTGGAGTCTCAATGTCACTGTGCATCTTATTAGCTGTCAGAAAAAGGTCACAAAGTCACCTTAACCTACTGCTGAAAAATCCCTATGTTGTGAGGAAACTGAGGACTGCATGGATTCTCAATATGGAGTATCTAGCTGGGACACCAAGGATATAATATATTATATACAATTATAATGACAGCAAGGAATGATGTGACATGGAAGGAAGGAAGGAAGGAAGGAAGGAAGGAAGGAAGGAAGGAAGGAAGGAAGGGAGGGAGGGAGGGAGGGAGGCTCCAGCAAAGCTCAGAAGAGCATGCATACAGGAAAGCACATGCATCTTACACTTGGACTCAGAATTCTGATGCCATTTTCCAAATAATACCATTACAGGAAACATTCATCTGCTAAAAAGTGAGCATAGATACTGGCTATTAACATTAATATTTCTATTACCATGGAAGCAAATACTAACAGACTATTGTTAAAATCACAAGAGAGTACACAGCTGTATAGCAGGAGGAAAAACAAATAAATATTGAAATTTACAATTATGGACAACAAAGATAGATAAACAAAGATCAAAAGGAGAACATTTAGGTTTTCCAGTAGTGAGATATTTAGTAATAAACACAATATTTGAAAAAAATCACCAGCCTAGAAATTTGCTTTACAGCCACAATGAGCTTCCACGCTCTTCAAAGACCCCCAAATTGGGATTCTGCTTAGGGAGCCTGACAGCTGTCTGCTATTAGTTTTATCTATTCAATCTCCAAATCCCAAACTCAGAGGTTACTGGTGTAGGTCAGTTGTGAGACTATGTTGACTCTCTTGCCATTCGACATGGAAAACCAAACAACAAAGTCTGCTCTGTGTCAGCAAGCATTTCACATTCTTCGGTTTGTCATGCAAAGCACAAAGACACTGATACAGTTCAAAATGGTCTTTGTATCTACAATCTTGTTTACCCTTGGAATACAAGCTTAATTTCCCACATGTCTAAAGTGTTTTGAAAGCCACTTCATACAACAGAAAAGACAGTGCTAATCTCTGGCAGTGGAACCAGAAATAGAGGGTTTCAGAAGAGCCTCCAAATCAGCACTGAGATCAACTTTATACTTACATACTTTGAGTGGGGGTGTATGAAAGGAAGCATCTCTCCAGGAAAATCTAGTTCCAGTGGTGTAGGATCGTGAGTTTTGCCATCCTTAGATGCAAATTATTCAGTTGCTTAAATCAGGCAGTTTTCCTTGTTTTCACAGAATTAGCACTCCCAATTCTGGAAAAGGCAAGGTCCCTTCACCTGTCCACATGCCACAGTGCAGCCTTCCAGGGAAGCACAAACTGGGCATAAAGAAAGTCCTGGCTTAGTCACCATGAGTTGCTCCCATGAGAGCACCTCCCACCTTCCTTTAGCTTTGCAGTGAACAGCAGCTCCTGGCGTAAACACTTGACTTAGATGCTACAGGAGAGATGTAAATACACCCTAAAATATAAAGGAATGCAGAATGAGAATCACAGCTACAAAAGCAAGGGGCATGACACCAGGGGAAAGGTTTCACCAAGAAATGCAGCTCCTAAAGCCTAGATCCAGAATATTCTTACATATGTTTACAGATAATCAAAACAGGCAGTTCTGAAGAGGATTAGAGCTAGAGTGATAACCAAACACATGAAGATTGCCCAATCAACTGACTTTGGAGGGAAGAGCTTGCAGTTGTAGGGTGTTTTGTTTGGTGGTTTTATTACTGAATGGTAGAATTGCACCTTCTTATATGAAGAATTCTTTAAAAAAAAGGCAAATAACTGCTCTCAGCTGCCTTGTCAGCCTGTGGAGGTACTAAACCAGGTATTAGAGACCACCTAAATACCTGAGTAAGAGAAGAATAGGATAATTCTTGCCTTCTTGAATGCACACGTCCTTAGTGCAGTAAAATCTGCTCTTTTTTGTGGCCATGAATACACAGAGAAGGAACTATCCCCAAGGAAAACCAATTCTAATTTTACTAAAAGTCAGTTTACTAATGTTTTGTAAAATTAGAATTGGTTTTTCTTGGGGACATAAAACTGCTTTGACAGCCAGCCCCCACAGGTCAATCATAAATCTGCTACATGACATGGTATTTTGGAGTCTGGATAGAAATTTTTACACAAACACAACCTATGCTGAAAAATTACCTATTTCCTTAAGTCATCCCCTCCTCAAAACTCTCTCTAGCCTTCCAACATCTCCCAACCTCACTAAGTTGGTTGTTGGAATCACACTCATCTGCTATCATGCAATGAGTAAAATTAGACCAAGCCTGAGAAACAAACAAAACTTTCAAACCTGTCTTCATTCCATTATGCCTCTCTAAACAGAATTAACACTACCAAATCCTACAGAAGTACTGCCCAGAATACTTCATCCAGTGTAACACATGTACACCCCCAAAAAAGGTGTAAAAAGAAGAATAAGGAAAACCATGATTACTGTGTCTACTGAACAAATTCACACAAAGCTTGTGTTAGCTAATAAAAATTTTTGCTCCTGGAACTGAAGACAACTTTACAAGAAGTTTGTCATCTTTCAGACCACTGAACCAGATCTGTCAAAAGACACTGCTTCCCTTGACTAACCATGTTTGTATGTAGTGTCCTTTTCTTCTTTCAGCCCTCAGGTATAGCTGCTATAGCTTTGTTTTGAACTACTATTTGTTGCTTAACTTTGCAATTACTTTATGTAATCTAAAACCACTTTGGATTGCAGCTTGTGAAAAGATTCCTTGGAAAATAAAAGTATATGGTATTGTGATTCTAATCAGTAAATCCCAGGGCCATAAACTTCAAAGAATCCTTGCAATGTGAATTTCCCCTGCTTCTGAGAGTCACTTTTCAAGATAAATGTAGGATCTTTCAAAGACAGAGAGATGGATATCTACAGGTACCAAGGTACAACCTGCGTTTTTAGAAGTAGTAGCACTTTTTTCTAATTTAGTGATAAAATCCAAACAGATGGTCAAGCAGGACAGATGATCTTCTAGGCATGAATCATTTCACCAGTTCTATGACTTTGCTGTTAAGCAACTCTAGATGGGCATATATACAGAAATTGCAGTGACTCACAGCACAGACACAGTGAGCAAGGAATGCTCAGAACCACTTTTTATGTATATTATTTATGTATGTTATCTTAATTGTAGCAACTTAATGCAAATGCAACTGCCAGGATATTCTGGAAGTGAAGGAACTATGAACTGATGTAATATAATTTTCCAGGCAGAGTGGAAATAGTATGGCAGCAACTTCCTCAGCTGAGACCTCCTGAGACCTGCAGATGACTTCAATGGATGTTGTTACTCCTCCTGACAGAAGAGACATCCTCCCTCTGCAAATTCATTCACGCAAAACACCAGAGGAATCTCCCTGCACGTTCCTTTACAGTGAGACTCCACAAACACTTATGTCAACACCCCTGAGAGAGCACTGCAGGGCAGGGAGATGCTGCGGGGGAAGGAGATGATGGCAATTCCACTGCCATTAGAAGACAGGAATATCTATTTCTACGTATTATTACAGCAATTGGGTCCACCTGAAGTTTAAGATATAACCCAGTCATGTTTTAACAATTTAAGATGAAGATATCCAGCCTATGTGTCTACAGATATGTATTCCAGAACCATTTTCCCTGTTTTGCCCCTTTTCTTATGTATTGTGCTACCTCTGCTAGAGCAGTAAAACTCCAGCAATGATGAGATGGGGAGTGATGGAGTAGTTCTGCTACACCTTCATTTAACTTCAGCTTCACTGTCTCAATTAAGAATTAAAACTGAAACTACAGTCAGGACTTTAAGCCGTCCTATCCTACCATAGAGCTACATAAAGAGTATCTTAACAAAAATTTCCTTTTTCTTTTCCTTATAAAGCTTTCCATTGTCTACAATAAATCAGCACCTGACCAAAAAAAAAAAAAAAAACAACACAAAAAAAAAAAAAAAAAAAAAAAAAAAAGGAAAGGAAATTTGATGCAGCTTCTTAAGCAATACCCATGAGCACCATGAACTGTAATTCTGCTTTCAGTGGAATCTGCATCCTCCCAAAAGCAGTGACATCTTCTCTCCCCACTTTTCAAAGCAGGCCAATATTTCCCCCAACTTGATGACTTGCTTCAGCTTGCTTTTCAGCCCTTCTGAAGTGTGATCCAAGTTCCCCTGGTTATGAAGGCAATTCAACAAGCTCCCTCCACCACCAAGAACTAGCCCATCTTTGTAGTAATCTCATCACTGTAGCAGGATTCAAGAAATGAAATTGCAGTTAGTGCATTTAAACCTATTTCAGACAAAGGGGTTTACTCCACAAATGTGAAATACTGTCTACCTGAGCCAAGAGATATATAAATAACCTTAATCTGTTTTTATAAAATGCAAAATAGCAGCAAAAAACTACTCTTCAGCTATTTTTGAAAACCATAATTTTTAAAATTTGTACTGCACTCACTGACATTCTTAGTAACAGCAAAGTATGTGTGCTTTGCATGGAATGTCCTCTGGCCTTCTGCTCGGTTTCTGCTTCACTTCCAATTCTTCTTTCCTGTCATCTCCTGTCCAGGTTCCACAGTCTCCTCTGAGATTATTCAAAGATCTTTCCCAAAGCAGGAAATACTTCTAAAATGCTGACTGCCAGGAAGCAGCTTCAGTCACAAATCTGCCTAAGAGTTAATCTGAATGTGGACTTCTTTATAATCAAGTGTGTGACAAGACTGATACTGTAGTCACCAGATGTGATCAGGATAGTGACACACTCCTGAAGAGCAAGCTCAGCACTGTTTTTACTGTTTTACCTACAGTCCATCAATGCTGTAGCTGCTGGAAGCACCAAGACTACACAAGCCACTCTTTGACAAGAGAAGCCAGGTAATTCATGCAACCTCAAATAGAACTGTAAAATGGGAACAATTGAAGTTAATCATGCAAGGCAGTAATTTCTTAAGCACTTCATCCCTGATGATTTTTTTAAAGGTCATACAGACACTACCATAATAACATTAAAGTTACTCTTGCCAAGCTCACAATCACAGTCTCCTGACCCAGTCACAAGGAAGTGATAAATCAGCACAGGTCTGAATTATCTCCTCTAAATAACAGCTTACACAGGTGAGCAACGACAGAAAGATTTATTCAGATCTAACTTACCTACACATATTACAAATGCAAGTTATATATATGAAGGCAAGGGCCAGATTTAGTCTCAGATTGAGCAGCTGTGTCTGACAATGTGAATCTACTTAAATAACCAGATGGCACACACCAAATCCATATATATAGAACAGACAAAACAATAGGATATTTATTACCAACCTTGAAAAAAAATTCCAAACTAAATTAAATAAACAATCACTAAATAAAAAGGTATTTTAATGCCCTTTTTCATTTAAAATGCCTTTGTCCTAGGCAAACTGAAATTATCTTGAAGTCAAAAAGTAAGCTCAGCTGTGCTGTGCAGTGATTCCATTAACCTTGCAATCAAGCATAAAATTCAATGCCCTTGTTTGGATTTCCCTGCTGCAGGGGAAATGTACCTTGTAAGGTCTGTGCTTTACCTTACCAGAGCCAAGGAGTAAAAGCCTCACAACTAAACTTCTACAACTAATAGCATAAGAAACTAAACAAGCTAGCATATTGCAAAAATTCCTCTGATAATTTTTTAATGATTACCCTCATGCTCACAGGTTCAGAGTCTTTCACACTTGTTCTCCCATGCATTCAATTAACATCTGCTTTGAACAAGTTCAATAGAATCTTAATATGTTTTCTGCATGTACCATTAAAGTAACTCAGCACCGCTGCTCACTGCCTCACAGAATGAAAAAAACAATTAATTACTGCACAGTTTTATTTAACTCCTTTTCCTTATGCCCATTTTAACCCTGGAAAACTCCACAAACTAAGATTGAGTTTTTGTTTAAACTGCACATCATGGTCACCCAGAAAGCAAAGAGAAGCTATTTTTAAATCACTGCCCTACTGTCAGAAAGCCCTCATCTCCTACATAAGGTATTATATTCTAAATAGAAAAGACTAAATCGAAGCAGCACATCATAATGTCTCCAGCTCTGGGACCAAGGGTAATTTTTCTGCCATGCAGAGTCTTTGTTGTGTGTAAAGTCTGTCCCCCTCCAAGTGAACTGAAAGGATGATTTTCAAAGCTGAAACAACTGACAACCTAGGGATTGCATTTCAGTGGGTCACAGCCCCATTCTAGGTGGAATACATTTAAACACACAAGTAATCCCTCTTGTCAAATGTTCCTAATTGTTGCCTGATGTGTGGTGTCTTCAGCAAAGGAGCTCAGCAAACTAAAAGTGTTGCAAGCACAGAAAATATTGGATGGGGGAAGGAACAAGTGACAGGAACATACCACTGGCTCTCCAGAAAGTTGTTACTTAAACAACAATATACTTTATCGTAGACAATGCTGAATTTTAAACAGATGCTTTTGCTACTGTGGCAATGTTCAGAAGCCACAGCAGCAGAAGAGGATGACACTTGATTCATCTCCAGCTGCATCACAACCCTCACCCACAGGACCAGCAGTGAGTGCTGGTTGGGTTTCAAGCTGCAAACTTCAGAAAGAGATATGAGCTCCTGGAAAAATCCAGGCATATTTTACAACTGGCAAGCATATGTTGACCTGTAATTCAAACTGAGCTGGGATTCTCTAAGAGGTTTCTCTTCTTTTGTTTAGATTTGACATCCTGCTCTTTACTAATATCATGAGGATGCCAAAGCAGATTTAGTTCTAAATCTTGGCAGATTTAGATTTAGTTTGCTTAGAAAACAAGGCTAGATTCTCCATCACTTGTGTTTCTTTAGTGATATATCACTATGAAGAAAGTATCAATAATATCAAGCTCAGTCAAGTGCATTATGTCCTGGGAATGACTTACAGATAGCAAAAAGAGAAAAAATTTTTAGTTCAAAAATTGGTTTACATGTGTACTCAAAATTTTTATACTAAGAGGCCCATCATGGAAGAAAAAGGATACAGGTCACTTACTGCATCAGCAGTAACACTGATCAGACTTTGAAAGGGAAAGAAGCAGCTATGTGCTGACCTCATTAAAAGCAACAGTATTTAAACCATTTATATCAACATTAACAGAATATTTCTCTGGGTTCCTTTGTGACTGCATTCCCATAGATATTTGGCCTTGACTGTTCACACTGAATCACCAGAATTGGAGGAGAATCAGCGGACATGAGAATTGTGTCCTTTCTATTTCAAACGCTACTCAAACAGGAGTTTAACGCTTTCTTGTGTCGCCTGCCATCCGCAAAACTGCGGGGGCGATCCAAAGCACTCAGGAGACATTTCTCCTCTGAGCACAGAGCCTAGAACACTCAGGAGGAGTGGGTGTGCATGCATGCAGTGTGTGGGTTGCCTGCTCACCTGTCGGCGTCGCCCAGCCCCAGGGCCGTGCCGCGCTGCAGCGTCTCCCGCACCGTGGCCATGCTGTCGGGCAGCCGGTTCAGCCGCCGCGTGTACAGCCCCAGCCCGCCGTCCGTCAGGTACCTGCAACCAGAACACCACCTTCAGTACAGCAAGGACACACCCACGGGGCATCCCAGCACCTGAATTACACCGCACTGTGCCGCAGTTCCCCCGGTTTTATGTTAAGGATGCTACATGGAATCAGGAGCATGGAAAACATCGTCCTCCACCTCCCATTGTTCTTCATTACACCCTGCATGCTCTTGTGGATGCTGGTGAGAGCCAGGGGAAACAGCAGTTTGAGTTTTATCAAGTTACTCAAAGGAAAACAGAAGGGGAAGAATTAATAACAAAGTTTAGCACTTGGTGCTGTGGACAGGAGGAGTGTGTGAGGAACATGATGTTTTGGTAAAAGTATGTTTACAAGAGATGCTGCCTTCCTTGGACCATGAGCTTACTCTATCCTTGGTTCAGTGAACCAGTCTATAAAAATGTGTCTACTCCTGCCATGAATTGTTTCTTCTGCTTTCTGCATGAAGCCTGTGTTGCTGTATTTTTTTGCTGCTCCCCAGCCTTACAGCGACACGCTCTCTCATCACCAAGACTCAAATTTCAACATAAATTTGATAAAGGATGCTGAAAGAAAACTTAACTTTCATTAAAATACCTATATGGAAGTAATTTAATATTTGTGATCCCTTCTTACCCTAAAAATACATGGTTTATACCGCCCTGAATTTTTTTTGCATGGGCTGGCTAAAACACAATCAAAATTTCAAGTATTTTAAAAGTTAACCACAAACATCACATTGACTTAATCCCTAGATTTTGTCAATGAACAATAAAGTATTCCACAGCTTATTGAAATCATCATGGATGAAAAGGTTTTTGCAACCTTCTATTGGTTACTACATTCTACTCTGGCTGCAGCTGAGACACCTGCATTTAAAAATTATTATTTACTATTACTATTCTTAGGCATGAAGAAGTGCCAGGTGTACATATGACACTTCATAAATTACTAAGATAGCACATTTCTTACTTTCTGGTTTAGACAAATGAAAAATTAATGTTAAATTGAACAGAGATGATACATGGCGAGCAATGGCATGGAGCAAGCCCTGTGTTACCACAAGAGTTCATCAGTTGATGTAGAGCTGTGTGAGCAGCACTGACAGCTGAGTAAACACACCATGAGGATTTTCACACACCTGAGACTGAAATAACTCCAATAACACTGGCACTACAGTCACTGTTTCCAGCACACTGCTGGACAAGCTCCATACCCCACCAAGAGAGGAGCTGACAGGACTGTATCTCCTCAATCCTTTAGCCACTCTTAGCAAATCGACTGCAGACCACAGAATAATATCCAGATATCAGGACACCTTCCTAGAGCTCAAGAAAGCACACAGCTCTCTCCCTGATAGTGAGACACCCTCACCCACAGCAGGAAAGCAGAGATGTCCGAGCTGCAGGCAGCAGTGTCTCTGCTGGTAACATCTCACTGTGCACATATGCTTTACCCAACCCAAATTTGATGACTACATTTATAAAAATGGGATGGTGAGCAGTTGGGAAGCCTTGCCCAATCTGCTGATTAGCATTGTAGTTCAGTGTATAAATCTGTACAGGGCCATCCCAGCAGCAGCCCAGGAATCTCTGTGGAGTCTAACAAAGAGGTTGCCAAGACCATCAAGTCAGACACAGGAGTATTCCCCATTCAGCAAATCCGTGGGGATTCTCCCAACTCATAAACAAAGATTGCAAAAAGCACAAGGAGCAGTTGTGCTGTAGCATGTCGAATTCGCCTTAGGTTTGGCATTCTAACTTGTGTTTGGCAGTTTATAAATATTTTATCATGGAAGAATATGTTTTTTCCTTAAGCTACTAAAATAAAGGGGAAGAAGAGAAAAGTGGAGCTTCAGACCATAGTGTTATACAAACATGCAGAATATTTTGCAAAAACATCTAATGTACATACACTAATTAGTTTACTGCAGCTACTTGTCTGCACATGAAAAAAGTTTCTGTAGGAATACTCTTTGCACGTGTACTGGAAAATGCAGCTTCTGGCTTTGCTGTCAGATTCCTGGCATATTGGTCCTTTGATAAAAAGATCTGTTACTGCTGAAATAGATTGCTTTTCATACCTATCACTCAGAATGTGTGGAAATAAATATAGTACTCTTAAGAGCTAGCCATCCTGAAATCAATGCCTTTTCACCAGCAGCAGTATATTTAATCTTCTACACAGAAGCCCAGCAAGCTAAAAGATTAGAATAACACTGCAGTAGCTCAAATTAAAAAAATTGGTTTCAAGCACTGATAAATCTTACATTAGCCAATGGACACTGGATGGCTTTGGCACCTCTGACAACTAGATCACGACACTTTTTAAACAAGTCCATGTGAAAAAGCACAGTCATAAATGATGACTTTTACACCCCGTATCAATAAGACAAGTTTCTTACATGCCAGAACAACACAGGATAGGCTTTTGTATTTTGAAACAGGTGTGTGTAATCACAGTTTGAAAGCTTTATATCTTATTTTTATTTCACACAATATCCTCTACCCAGGAATGTTTCATTTAGAAAAGATGCCAAAATCAATGATGCCTGAAATCCTGCATGCAACAGCAAGGTGAAGGAAGAAGGAAAGGCACTAGCTTCTAAAGTCTACGGAGAAAAATACTTTTAAAATAAAGACACTTTAAAATAAATTAAAAAACCCCTCTTTACTATCCATTGGTTAGTGCAGAGGAGATTCAAAGCTACAAATCTCCAGCCATTGCTTTCTTTTCCTTCCTCTCCATCCCTTCAAACTTCAATTGCCTTGGCTTTAAGACACTGTCTTGCCCTAATGAATACATTATTATTGCTGCAGATTTTTGCTTTATGGGAAAGGAGAATATAATGAAGGCACATTTTTCTATAGAAAATCTTCTGGTGTTTTACTCAGGGGGAAACAAGACTAAGGAAATATTATCCTGTATATAACTGTAACAGTACTCAAGAGTTATTGGAATTTGTTATCCTATCACATCCACACAATGGGCAACCCAAGAATATTGGCCTCTCCTCTACAATGACACACTGCAGTCCAAACAACTTAGGCTAGCCCTAAGTGTAATTTATCTGACTTTTAATATTAAAAATTACAATAAATTTACACTAAAAGTCTTACTAGCTTCATGACTGCTAAGAATTCTGCAAGCACACTCAGTGCAAAACAAACAGGACTTAGAAGTATTCTTTTACCTGCCCCAAAATAAGAAAAAGTTTTAATATATGATCTGGGGAAAAGCATAGTATCCAGACTCTGACTTTTATAGAGATAGGCAAATTGTACAAAAAATTTAATCTCACACATGCTTTATGAATGGTACCAACAGCCAGGGGAGTAACTGCCTTTAATGAAGCTGAATATAATAATATTTAATGAATGGACAGTGAAACAATGATGAGGTTGGTTAAAAGGAGTTTCTGATCTTTCCAGGAATTAATGTACAAATATTCATCACTATAGCTTCGCTCTTCATCAGCAAGGAAAAAAAATAATCAAATTTCTGTCAATATGAAAATACTCAGGTTAAACAAGAGCAGTATTATGCATTTCTAACATGCAGTTAGGACTTCTAGCCCACTTTCTAGGTGACACTTTTTTCCTACTAGAAAGTGGCTCCCTGCCCTGCATTACAGGCATGAAGTAATTTGCTTTGGACAACCTGGACCTTTAGGCTTCTCTTTTCTTTAGCCAACTACACCCTTTCTGTGCCTCTGAAATTTTGAGTGCCGTAACAAACCCTTCCAAGTGTAATATTTTTAGGGTATTTCTGATGCTGAAGTGATTTATTTCTCTTTCCTGAAAGGCACACTGAGGAAACAGGAATGGGTCATGCCAGGGATCAGCAAAATCCAGTGGTCTGAATCACTTGACTTCTGTCTGCACTCCCTACTTACTGACAGGTACAGCCAGCCAACAGCACACTTACTTTTATGGTCTGACAACTCTACCACTTCATATATATTCATTTCAGGCCTTAATGCATGAATATGAATTTTCCAAGTTTGAAAACAGCCAAGGGAAAAGCATTCTTTACTTAAGGATTATGAAGAGAAGAAGCAGCAGGTAAATCAGCAACACACAACAGAGCAGGCAAGCCTACTCTGACCTGCACAGGATCCTGCAGCTCCAAAATCCCAATCCCACAAGCAGGAGAACAGCCTCAAATGGGACCTGACTCTGGCAGCTCAGGTGGTCCTGCCTTCCTCTTGGTGCTTTGGATTAGGTGTGGAAATAGCTGCCCAGGCATCTCCTGGGCAGAGGACTTGCCCAGCAACCCAAGAGCTCAAAACTTTAAGAAACAAAAAGCTTGAGGGATTTATTTCACATATTAACATCTACTTTGACATGAGGAAATGTTCTCTTATTGATGTAGCAGTAACACTGTTATCCTTAATGCTTTCCTTTAAATCTCTATTTTCACTAGGCTTCATCTGTCTCGTCATTACAGTCAGTTAAACGAGATCAAGAGGCTTAACGAGCTTTGAGTATCAAAGAACAACTCTAGCTTTGCCAGTTGCTAAAAACCCAAAGCAGAGAATTCCCCAGTGCTGTTTCTGAAATACACTGATTGGGATCAAAACCATCCTGTTACTGCAACTACGAATATGTCCTAAATCTGACTTAAAAAGAAATGCTACCCTAACAGCTGTATGATGACAACTACAAATTTCTCAGTTTAGTATCAATTTGATCTGCATTTTTCATCATAACACTGACATTAGACCATATGGGCTTTTCCCATGTTTATATCCCCCAAAGTCTTTCCAATCACTATTGCCTGACCTGAGTCAGTACTTGATAAGTATCTGATCTCTCTAGCCAAAGAGTTGGACACAGACCCTGTCTACAAGCCTGTGGTTAGTTTAAATTCCATTATTGATCCTTGTGAATTTCAACAAAAACATTCAAGAACAGGATTAGGGCCTGAGCTTACAGGTTCCTAATACAATGCCCAAATCCCTAGACTAAATATTACAGTTCAGGTTCATAGAAGGGCAAACCTATTGCTCAATTAATAAAATTTAATTTATATTTAATCTATCATTTATAAATTAATATACTTTTACTAAAAATCAGTAACTATTTATAATTAACAAACTAATGAATTAACTACTAATTGTTTTGCAGATGCTTAACCCAAACAAGGAGTAAGACCTGAACAAATTACTTGCAGACTTAAAAATCCCAATCACTGCTGGAAAGGAGGAGATACCTGTCCCACTAACAGATAAGACAGGAAAAATGGGATTATGCAAAAATCAGTAAGTATATATTAGTTTCATGGTTTAGAGAAACCTCTCACGTGTAAATCACTAATAGCATGAATGGTGCTGCTTATTCACTTTGTTCAAACCAGTCTGGAAGCAAAACAAGTTCATTCCATTAATTACTTAATGTTCAGACACTTTTCCATTAAAAAAAAAAAAAAAGAGAGAGAGAGAGATGCAGAAATAAGTGGCTTCTGTGAAATCAATACTTTTCTATCTGGAGATGTATTAAAGTTGCCTGGCACATTAGTCCTTCAGCAGCCATCAAATAATTTTTGGGCAATGCTGTCCAAGGCTAATTTTTTTTGTATGTCTGTTCAGCTTCAAGCAATCTGCAGGCAAGGAATTCCAAGGACAGTGCATCCTGTAGGGGAGTTGGGTGGGTGCTGCTCCTACACATCCCCATGTCCAGAACAGCTTCTGACAGAGCTTTTGGAGAAACCAGTTTCCTGTGGAATGAGCAGTCTTAGATACACGTAATCAAAGAGAAGCTGTCAATACTTAAAAGAATATTATGCTGAAAGAAAGTGTCTCTCATATGGCTGCAGCCATTCCTGTTCCAGTGTAGGATCCTCTTTCCAACACTCACTCCATCTGTCGGCCAAAATTCAGCACAAATTCACCTCAAGGAGGAGGCTGCTCCACCATTGCTTTTAAAACTCTTTCTAAAATCCAGTCAGCCCACAGGGACTGGGCTGGAGTCACACTGGAAAACACTCAAGAGATCAATCCTTTCAGGTGTGCAAATGTCCCTCTGGACCCCAGGGAAGCATGGGTGGAAACTCATTACTGAAAAGAGGATGACACACCCAGCAAGCATCACCACCACCAGCCTCTGCTGGCCTGAAGCCAGCTGAATGCCCACCAGAACCAGGCACGTGTTTAACAGGGCTTTGCAAGTGCCAATTTTGATTTCAATAACTAAATTCTTTCTCAGACTCCATTTCAATGACAATCATAGAACTAAGTTATAGAAAAAGTGATCCATTTTTCATCACCCTCTTCAATTCTATTCAGGAGAGACCTGTAACCAAACAGGATTAAGGAGGGGCTGCAGCCTCTCCAGAGGTTCTCAGCAGAGCCAGAGTAACTCCTCAGCAACTTTGGATTATTCCCTCGTGGCCACTCTTTTCCTGCAGATGATCCACATAAATCCTGTGTGAATGACTGCATCCCCCTCTGCTGGCTAGCCCTGGACTGTGACCCTATTTTGTCCTTTGGAAGCTGTCCCTTCACTCAAATTACAACAACCTGTTGGCAGGTTGATGTACTGATGCAGCAGTTTACAGAAAGAAGCCCAAAATTGAAAAACTGTTATAAAATTGTATTTTGGTAATTGTTAACAATAGGTCAGTATGTAGAAGTAAGCAAAAATACAAAACACCACAGCTATTGCGTTCATTTTATTGATTAACGCTACATATGACCTAACATGGGTGTTTCAGCATTATCCTGAAAAAAAAAGCTAATGTGTGAAGTTATAACTCATAGGCCTATGTTGTCTTCCTATGCTGAATCAGACTGCAAGAAGGATTTTATGAGAGGGTGTGAGCTGAAATATCACTTGAGATAAATGATAAACACTGTCTTGTTGATGAAGCTGACACAAGAACTACTCCTTAAACAAGGGCAATATTTAAGAATACTTAAAACAATATACAAAATTAATAATATTGAATATGTTTGTGTAATATCCTACTCGTGTCTCCTGCAAAGAACTGCAAGTACAGTTCCTGGAATAAAAATACTATCTTTATTTAAACACTGCCATAATTTTTTCTTTTCATTTTTATAGCACCAAGTCGTCTCTGACTTTAACTCCAAACTCATTTGCAGCCTTGTTTGCTGTAAAGTCAGAAGTTAATGTTTCTTTATCCCTTCTCATGAAAGTCAAACTTTTGAGTTTGCTTGCCTGACCCCTTCATTATTTGTGTTAATTATCCATTTACCATATATAGGTACTATTCTGCAATGTTTGAAAAGATCACAGTGTAGAAATAGTCAGCCCTAGCAAGATGAAAGGCAGTTCAAATAAACACTCTGCTCAAAGACAGAAGAAAAATAAAATAAACCTCCTAATAAGTCTTTGTCATGTTGAAGTGCTAGAGCCATAAAAGGAATGCAGTTTCACCATCCATTGTATTTAGATGAAACCTTATCACTAAAACTGTATCATTTAAAGAGCAGTGTCCAGTAAATGACTAATACACTGTAACCCAAAGGGTACAGAAAAAATACAGTGGTAATAACTATGGAAAGAAAGAGGTCAGAAAAGCCTACAAGACAGAGCTCTGAATCAATGCACAGGGCACTCACGTTCCATTCAGCCCAGGATTAGCTCATGCACTCCTGATTTCCAGCCAGCCACAAGTTACCTGGAGCAGGAAACACTCCTGCTGCAGACAGCTTAGAAGGAAAGGGTTTCTCTCACTTGCTGTTACCATCAACAAATTCTCATTAGCAGCAAACTGCAGAGTCCTCCTCCTGTGAAACCTCAGCCCTAGGGGAGGTCTGTTACAGCACCTGTGACCCTGACATCTGAGGAAAATGCGTCACTGGCTGACTGATAAATAGCACAAAACCAAGAAACAGCTGCAAGAATCCTACAAATACCAACTAACCTTCAACATTCAGTGAAACCAGTCCTCAATTTCAGCTCTTTTTTGCCTCCCATCAGATGTAGCTCCTAAATGTAAGCCTACTTCAGAACTCTATTTCAATGATGGTTTTGGTCCATGAAGGGCACAGTGCTTCTGGGTGAGTTTGAGACCTGAGCAGAAGCAGGGACAAAGTCTGATTCCCTCGTTCAAAGTGGCCTGTTCTCCATTTTAGCATCCTTCATGCACGTTCCAAATCCAACTGCTTCCAGTGCTTGTAAAATAATTCCCTGGGAGCATAAAGGTTTGAATAAACAAGAAGCAATCATAACCCCATGAGGATTGTGCATGCTAACACATTAAGAGATTGTGGAAACAGAGATATTGAACAGGAATATATCACCACCAAATCAACAAATATGGGGAGATTAATAAAATGGTAAAATGTATCCCCCAACAACAACCACTGCACCCACAGGAGGTGACTGCGAGGAGAATTTTAGCACAGTGCCCTGACCATTGCTGGAACACAGCTGGAACAGCCATACTTCTGCAAAAAACAATTTTGACAAAGGTGTGTTTGCAGACCCAAAGCCACTTCCTGAGAAAACTTGTGACCAGCACTAGTCAGTATATCCACATTGTTAATTCTGCATAGAAAGCTTCATACTTAAGGTAATGAAAACAGGGACAGAGGATTAATTAAATGAATAGAAAACATACAAGGCTTTTTTTTTTTTGGACCAACAGCCCTGATACTGCATTCCAATAAGAGATAAAAAGGAAATTAACTCTACATCTCATTAGAGAAAACTGGGGCTAAAGAGACAAAAGAAAAGGTAGGAATGTGTATGTTAGTAGCCAGAGGGAGACTGAAGTGGACAAAACCTTTCTGAACAAATGTGAAAAATCCATGAGAATTAACATCCCCACCTGGGACAATCTTTGGGGTGGAGAGGTGAAACAATTCTGGGCTCTGAGGTGCCACTTTCCAATGAGGCCCTGAGCCTCCAGCTGAGCCAGTCACCAAAAGGAGTGGGCTGAGGACTCACTTCCCAGCTCACATAAATCCTACTCCTGTTGTTTCATCACTGGGTTATGTTTTAGACCCTGCAAAAAGGCAACTTCTTACCTTTGATCCACCCCCTGGAGACTTGCTTAGTTTAAGAGCTGCTCTCTGTCCCTTTGGCAAAGATGCTCTTCCTTAACCCTAAGAAAGCAATCCTGGTGTCTGCCAGAGCTCTGCTTGAGCAGATTCATTAAGGGAGGCCAAATGAAACTTCCCATGACCCAGTACATTTCAGAGAAAGCACCAGGATCACAGGGTAAACTAGTTTTTCTTGGCTATTGGATTTATTTTGGCTGTAACAAATATTTTGGCTTCCTTCCCTATCAGTTTGCCAATGAAAACACAGATCCAAGGTTTTCAGACTCTGGGATTGTAGCAATTCTGAAAAATGACAAAGTGAAACACATACCAGCTAATAAAGAGCTATTCATGCTCTAAATACCCTCTTGTGCTGCTCTGCACATAGTGTAGCTCAGCTTCTGGAAATGTTGAGCCTGTTTGCCCTACCACTGATCTTGGTGATTTGTTCTGCAGCAAGTCACATGGATGCTTTCCTTAGAAGCAACCTCTGATTTCTAAGCAGTTTATTATTCCTCTCTCACAAAAACACAATGCCACCCTATTTTTTCTTACTATTTGAATTAAACAGACACTGGGGAACATAACTTATAGAACAGGCTACCAAACATCTGTTCACACTGGAGATGGCAACTCAGTGTCATTAGGGGTCACCAAAGGTAACAACCTTATTTTTTTATCCTTCTCCATTAATACTGGAATGATGCAATTTAATACTGCAATATTCCCTTCTCAAGGAGTCCGCTCATATTATTGCACTGCAACCCCAGGCTTGTGGGGCTGCTTGCAGCAATGCTCCCTCCAAATGCCCACGAGTGTAGCAAGGAGAGAACCCCCAAACTGCCCATCTCCAAACCCCATCCAAAACCTGGAAATGGAGCTGCATCTTTCCAACAATGCATTGATCTCCAATACCAATTCTGTCCTTGGAACTTAGTCAATGACTCCAACAGTGCTATATGAATTGATAAACCAACTCACATTATTTAGCAAAACAGTCTTCTGTAGCTAAAGGCAAAAGATGTGGAAAAGAAAAATATATTTGTACACACTTCTTGACCTAAGAACCTTAAATTGATATCTCATTTATAAGTATGTGGCTACTAAGTAAGTAAAAAGTGAGAAGTATCTCACTCCTTTAAAAACTAGTGGGGAAAAGAGTCAGATACTCGGTTAAAGATGTCCCAACGCTCAAGGCCAGGAGTGAGGTGGGGTAGAGTATATGACTCTTCTAAGTTAATCATTCTTGGTATATAACTCACTGCTTTGGTGACAGAAGTACCAACTGGCAAAACCATTGTCTCACTCAGAATCTAAACACCACTCTTGTACCTTCAGACTGTGGAGATTCCCAATTTTTACCCTGCAGGATGACCAGACACAGAAAAGGAAATGAGTCACAGAGATGAGTAAAGGCACAGATTTCTCTGGCTATATCAGTCATAAATTTGACAGCTTTTCATTTTTTCCTTTCCCTTAACCTAGAATCTGAATTTTATACCCTAAGTAAAGATCTGCAAAGACTGGGGCTCTGCTCTGAGCAACAGAAGGCTGAGCTGACACAGTTCTGCCAGGGGTAATTCTCAACTACCACTCAAGGTGTTTCATGGAAACCATGGTGCTACTTAGAATTTACTTTCCTCACTTCCAGACCAATACTACAGCCACAAATTTAAATAGAATTCATAGTCCAGAGGAAAAGCAGCGATTGGTACTACAATAAACAGTACAAAATCCAGGTGTAAGTTGATTTATATGAGGAAAACACAAGTGCTTTAGTGATTTGATGCATTAGTAATGCAGCAACAGCTACTGGTGTTTCATCTGAAACAGAATTTTACACTGGTTTTTGCATCAGCTACTTTACTATATGCTTCCCTAATGAAGCATTAAAAAGAAGGTGTCTGACTTTTCAGAAAGTGTGAAAATATCCAAATATTCATAACAGACAGAATTAATGGAGGCTTCCAGATGGTGTAACTGAACTGGTTAAGTTAATGACAAAGCAGCAGCTGGATTCCAGTAAGAGACATTGTATCTTTCAAAAAAGCCAATGCCACTAGAAACATCACTAATAAAAAAAACAAAAACAAAAAAGCAAAGGATGCAAGATGGCCAGACAGGGCTGCCACAAAAAAAAAACCCAAAGTAACAAACAAACCAACAAACAAACAAAAATCCACAAAACAAACAAACAATGAACATCAACCAAAACCAAACCAAACGAACCCCCACTAAACCATTTAAATCTCAAAGATAATTTTTAATATCAATCCAGTGCTAATATACTTGAGCTAAGAAAAAATTACTCTTACAGTAGACTAATTGAATACTGACTTTGGAGCAAAGAACAAATGCTTTTTCCACTCAAGGCAGAGATAAAATGCTGATTTAAAACCTTGTTAATAATTGTCTATCACTTCATATTTCTGCACACTGACTTGTTCTTTAAATGTTTGTTATGTATCACTATTTTAAATAACACACAGATGCGAACTCATTTCTTTCCAATGAGCTTGCCCCTCAAAGTTCAGGCAGCCAAAGAGTTCAGCTAAGTACAGAATGTGCCTCACTCCCTCCATCTCGTGGGCACGAATGATTGTTGCAACCACAATGAGTCTTGACTCAGGACAACGTTCAATAACATATCTTCAGAATTAGGGTATCTTGTTAACATGCACTTAAAAAACTGAGTTTTGTTTAAATCCCTCTGTGATAATGAGCTATATTAAAATATCTTTGGTATTGGCTTTTATTTACGGAAATAATCACGAAAACACAGTGTGGATGCTGGTGAGAGTCAGGGAAAGACAGCAGTCTGATTTTCCCAAGCTGCTCAAAGGGAAACAGAAAGAATTAATAACAAAGTTTAGTACCTAGCTTTGTTGACAAGATAAGCGTGTGAGAAACGTGATGTTTTGGTAAGAGCATGTTTACAAGAAGTGTTGCCTTCCTTAGACCAATGAGCTTGTTCTATCCTTTGGTTCTATAAACCAGTCTATAAAAATGTGTCTGCCTCTGCAAATCACTTCATCTGAGTGGAGGAAAAGGAATCTGTGTTGCCATGTTACTTCACCACTCCCTAGCCTTACAGCGCCAATACAGGGCTGGGAAGGGAAGGGAAGGGAAGGGAAGGGAAGGGAAGGGAAGGGCTCCACG
>VXBI01012222.1:314712-342775 GCA_013397375.1 Toxostoma redivivum | reverse complement strand
CCATTGCCCATGGAGGGCGCGTCGCCCGCCTGCAGCCGCGGGCTGGCCTGGCCCAGCCGCCACGACAGCGGCGTGGGCCGCCCGCTCAGGCTCAGGATGCTGCGCCCGCTGATCTCGGTGGTGACGGTGCTGTCGAACGTGGTCTCCAGCGTGCTGCAAGGACAGACAGGATGCCTTAGGGTTTCATTTTATATGTTTCAAATCCTGGACTACTTTAGTACATATATACATATACTTACACATATATACTGTATACTTTAGTGTATAAACTCCGTATAGAGCATTAGTTGCCTGTCTTCACGTGTTGGACAAACAAAAGAATCCCTCCAGGCCTGAAATTCAAGGATGCCTTACAGCCTCAGGCCCCAAAAAATATAAACAAAAGTGATTTGGAGGGGGCAAACTGGAGGTGTATGACTTCATTAGCTGTAATTGGAGGATTAACCCCTGATGTGTAAATGGACCAAACTTATAATTGAAAAACTCGTGACCATCATCCATCTTGGGTGTAAGCCCCTCTCAGAGGCTTTGACTGCCCAAATGTAAAACTTTTCACGTTTTATATCAGTCTTCTCTGTTCAAGTGACGCATTTTTGATCTGCCAGGATGCTGCGTCCCCACACAACTGCTAGTTTAGATGGATACCTATATATGAAGGCCTTTAATAAATACCCACTTTATTCTCTTGATCTTGTCTAGCCTCTGTTCTAGGTAGCCACTCCGAGGCATCAGACACATCAGATCAAATGTGGCTCTTACCTGGAATGCTGTGACATTTCAGGTGCTTCCAAGGCCCTGAACACTCACCAAGTTACTGATTGTACATAACAGCACTAACAATTTACTGCTGGGGAGATCCTTTCTTTTCACTTTTCAGGTCCTTCTCCCATGTTCCCAAAGAGACTCTTGCACCCAGGCCACCAGGTGCTCTTCATACACGTGAGAGACTTAAGCAGGACTTTTTAGTGGATTATCTATTGTATCAAAGTGTAACTTTCTCATCTTCAAGCACACATAACTCCATTACACCATCGTTTTGCCAGTCTAGGCAAAGAGTGGGATAGTAAGCTGACTAAAGGAAAACCTGACGAAGTTCTATTTTCCTGATACATTTCCTTTCATTGTCTGCATTCATGATAATTTGCACTCTGGAGATGTGTCCAGCACCAAATGGAAGCCATTTCTACACTATGAAGAGGAGTAAATGAAAAGTAAGAAGAAAGGCCAATTTTTTTTCCTTCAGAATATATTTTCTATATTAACAAACCAGTAATGAACTATGAACTGCTCTGAAGATGTTCAAACCCAAACCAGAAAAAACAGTAAATTACTCATATATTCATGAATTATGTATATTTTTTTAAATATATGTAATATTTATTTATGAAACCCTAAAAATGAGACTACACCATGAGTTTTCAGGTGATGTATACAGATTGCAAGACTACATCCTGAATACTCATAGCTGAGCTGCAGCTAATTTATTTGCAGCTAATCCATCAGTGCAACTTCTCTTACCCACACAAACTCCTCTTTTCCTTTCCTGCTCAACTAAGTGCCACTTTTTTTTATTTGTAGTGGGTATTAGTAAAAATAAACAGCATTGTACCATTCTCAATGTAATGTTACATGTAAACTGCAAAAACCTTCATATTCTCTGGTTATACTAATTAAACCCTGAAGGGATGTCACATTAATTGAAATTTGCAAAGAAAAATAGCTTTGGGAGCTCATCTTTGCGAGCTCAGCTTCAGTTTCAGATGCAAAGCCAAAACACAAAGCATTCCCCCAATAAACTCATTTAGGCCTGGGGTATATAAGGCACCAAGCATTAGGTAGGACTCCAGCCTCATTAGGGGCCAAACAGCTTATTCTCCCAAACTTTCTGTTCAACACTGGAAAGACCTAACTCACATAATGTTTAAATGTAATAGCAATCTTTGTTTACTTATGGCATATTTTAAATATTGCTGAAGATTTCCAAATGCTGCTTTACAAAGAAAAAGCAGTTACATTCAGGGGATGACTAACAATATTAGAAAAATTTGTTTGTCCAAAGTTTGGCCAGGAATTTAAGTTATGCACTTGATAATGTGGGTCAAGCACAGTTCACCTCTTATTTAAACAAAATATTACACATAGGGGGGAGAGAGGTGTAATGCACTGAAGTTACTCAATAGTAAGAAGAAATATTTTAAACTGTAACTTATGTTCAAATATCACCTTCCACATTTAACAAGAAGTGATTATTCTTGACCTTTGAGTCAATACCCCATCCCATCAATTCCTCTTCATACATCTCAATAACCAGCAAACATTATTCAAATTCTGTGCATTAAAGACAAAAATGACAAGATCAGTATGTCCCACTGTCAGTGTGAATCGTTTCTCTAAGGATGTAACCCAGCCAGGCGTAGGGGATGTAAAGTAGGAGCAGAGTGGTTTCCCTGTGCTCCCGAGCGCAGGTGCCCTCACCTGT
Source organism: Toxostoma redivivum (assembly GCA_013397375.1). Lineage (NCBI taxonomy): Eukaryota > Metazoa > Chordata > Aves > Passeriformes > Mimidae > Toxostoma > Toxostoma redivivum. Next base: position 340,296 of record VXBI01012222.1, on the reverse strand, counting down.
GGGTGACCTGTGTTCCCCGCAGGCTGGACATGGTCTCCTCCAGGTTCTGCCGCAGGTCAGCGATGTTCTTCACAGTGCGCAGCCGCCGCGTCTCCGCATCCTCTCCTGCGGGGAAAGGGAGCGTGAGCAAGGCAGGGAACAACACAGAACTGAGCAGCTCCCTGTGCCTGAATCTGACTCAAATGCACTTTTTTCTGAGTTTCTCAGCTGGTTAGGATTGAGATTCCATTCCCCTGGGCAGGCAGCTGCCGTCATCACATCCTGACTGAAATGAGCTCTGCAGGGTTACCCTCATTGCACAGGCTGCCTTTGAGGTGTTGATGTATTGTCATTTCCCATATGATCCAGTTTAAATTCTGGTTAACTTTCAACCTAATTAGAATATACACTTCATCAATACCACCCTTTCCATCTTATATATTGATGAAATTAACATTAACCTGACACAGGCAATTTCTCCCATGCTGTGTTTTCACTAGATCTTTGTCCTACAGTAACAGCTTTCCATAAACTAAACCATGCTGACTGGGTGGGTGCTTCCATGCTGAGTGATGTTTCAGGTAAAATAACAAAAGCTTTTGCTTGTCAACATCACAACACACTTACTGTTCCTAAAATGTACATGACACCAAGCTGGGGGATGACTTAGCTTTCATAGCACTATCCTGTTCTTTAAATACTTTGTTCTAAAACACATTCGTGTCCTGCTCTTTAAAAGTAGAGTTTATGTACACACAAAAAAAGTCTTCCTACTGCATCAGCATAATTCCATTTTATCAAATTAATAATTTAATTAGTGCTTCAGCATAATTTATTTACATGCTCTCAGCTGTCATTTCAGAAATGTTTTGGTTGCTACCTCAGCTCAGATTTATAGAGTTAAATCCTCTAAGAGGCTGACGAGAAGTGAATTCTAGTAGTGCCAGCCTATTCTTTGCAAGCTGAAAGCTGGAACAGAAAACCTCCAAAAAACTGTCACAAAGCTTCTGTTGGGCACAGAAGGAAATGATTTCATTCCAAAGGGTTTACAACTCATGACAAAAGAAAATACTACAGTAAATGTAAAACTTTTCACATTTTGTATCAGTCTTCTCTGTTTAAGTGATGCATTTTTGAGCTGCCAGGATGCTGGGCACCACATAATTGCTAGTTTAGATGGATATCTATATATCACCCACATCCGAAGTGAGAACCAGATAAAAAAGCTGTTGTTTGAACTTTCTACATTCTCTGCTAAATGACACCAGCAGGTTGGTGACACGGAAAAACCCACTCACACACTGTTGCCTACAAAGCAGCAGTTCTACAACTACTGGCCAAAGTGCTTAGTGACCATGTGAGCATTTTTCTTTTAATCACTCTCTACTCTCTGGGAAATCATCTCCCTGAGTTACAATTCACTTAAGCCAGAGGGTCAAACAATTATGGTCTGGCTGGTCAGGAAACATCCACCAAACAAGACTGATTACTTTAGCCAGTGGGTCTCTGGGACAGAAAACATTCTCTATACTCATGGATCTACAAATTTTTGTAGTAAGAAACATAAAATATTCATAGGCCTTTAGCTTAACAAAGGTCAGTGCTCTTTTACAGATCATTTCTCTCATAGATGTGAAGGCAAATGGTAGGTAACTTCTTAGGAAAATACACAGGAGACAAACCAAGCCAATTTCTTCTGAGATCACTCTTGCACCTAAATTGATGCCAAATTTTCACTTAAATTACATTCCACTGCTTGAATTGTAACTATGCTTAAAAGACAGATATTGGGTAGTTGGCCCCTAGAGCTTAATTCTGAAATCACTCAGATCCTCATGAGCAGGCAGCATCCTTAAACAATTCTGCTTCCATTTTTCCCTACCTATTCGCTCTTTTATTTTATATGTGCTTTTAAATTAACAGCATCAATATCTGCTATGCAGGAAGAGAAGATATCTGTGCCTTATTTCTTCTAATTCATTTGGGCTGAGGGACTATTTTGTTTAGTTTGCTCTGTTTCCCCCAAGGCCCCTTCATGGATGCTGCTGTCTGGTCTGGCTGTGCACAGCTGGGGTTTGCATCTCCCTTGCTTGAGGTCATCAGCTGTCTTCTGCCTCTGGATCCCAAAACTTACATATTCTAGTTGAGTAATAGTTTGTACTTACATAACATCTGTCATTAAAGACTGAAGACCTTTTGTGTTCTAGAAACACTTCTCAGTTTGCAGGCTGAAATACATCCAGCAAGTCAATATGATGATTAAGAGGTAATGCTGAAAAAGTTTAAGCAGCTGGACACTGTGTTTCTTACTTGCAACTCTCATATTTAAATATGACCTGAAAAATTTTAGCCCTTGTGCCTTTTATCTGCCTTTTAAGTAATTAATCCACCTATGTATAAATTTTACACAGAGAGATGTTCACTGAGGCATTCCTGCAGCCCTTTTCCTCACCAGTGACTCTGCCTCTCACCTTTGCCATCAGCACACAGGTATAAAGGTAGCATTGATGGAACATGCAATGCAGTATGAAATTAGTCTCATTGTGAAACTTTTAGCCACATCACTTTTCCAAGAAGGGCATTTGGTTTAAAACTCCACAATAAACTGGGGGACACCAAGACTAAGTAAATGGGAAAAAAAATCAAAAAACAAACTGAGATATTCTACAGATGAGATATCCTGCAATAGCACACAGTAAGCAAAATCATAGATATTGCTCAAATGGGGACAGGAAGAGATTAGACTGTGACTTCAAAAACACATTTTAGATCACATTAATAGAATCTAGCAGATTCTAACAGAATATGGTTGCTGAAAATCACTTTGTTATATCAATTAGCTTAATTTTTTTGCTAACTAACATATACTTCTTATAGTAGCAGGAATTCTAGATAAATATACCAGGTGCTTTCTAATTTAGACCGCTCATATTCTAGCCACAACCAGTTTCAGCTTCTGTATGCTGGACACAATAGAGTGTAGCTGGATTCTGGTGGCCCATTGCTGCAAAGGCTATTTCTCAAATTGAACAGATTCATATGAATGATATTGAGATTCCTCCAAACCAAAACATCAAGGAAATTAACATAGTCTTTTCTGCAAGCTCCCCAATGAAGTTTTTAAAACTAAACCATGCATATTAAATGCTTGGGAATACTTACAATCCCTATAGTAGTTTAATCCTAAAAAATGCTGTACATCTCCTAGAAAAACATTAAGCAGGCAGAATTCCTGGTGATTTCAAGAAATTTAGGGAGCACACTTGTGCTGAACTTAAGCCTCTTGAGTTCAAATTATTGACACCCAGCTTTCATTGCTGAAGAGCTGCAAGAAATATAGTTCTTAGGAACTAAAGCTTTAGGAATAAAATCAACTTGCTCTAGTCCATTCTTATTTAATCAGACCACAGGCAGTAACAGTCATGCTGCAAGACTTACCTGAGAGGTCCTCGAGGGCAGGCTGGGCAGTTTTGACATAAAGAGCAGAATCCATGCTGACCCCTCCTGTGCTGGCCTCAGCTGTTACGTTCCCTTCATTGTCTGTCTGAGATCTGGAAAGCAAAACAAAACAGGGATGTGCAGCCACTCTCCATCCCAAGTATCTCAAGTATAACAACAAGACGAGTGCACCTGCCATCAGCCACTCTGTCCCACTCTCCAGAACAGACCAGCAGACTGATTTTACATAATTCATTAGTCCCATGTTGAATTATGTCCTAGAAATGGAAACAAGCATTCAGCTGTAAAAAATAAAAAATTCATAGTCGAAGACAGGCTTCACAGCTCATTAGATGGGGTTTTAAAACACTTGGATTTCAGATGTATTTTAATTATCAATAACATCAGTTGTTGTGGCTAATCTGATCCTCTCCAATAAAGCCTGTATTGCATAAAGATAAAGCAGGGAGCATGTGATGGCATGTTACACTCCTGCTAGGTTCCCTTCAACATCACTTCCATTTTTAAAGAAATGACTGGGCAAAACCAACTTCAAACTCCAGTTTATTGTCTGATATTATGGCTGCCAGGTAATGAAAGGTGATGAAAGGATCGACTGACAGATTTAAGTAAGATATTGTAACTAATTTCCCTTTACTAATTGTGCTGTGTTTTGCTCATATAGCCACACCAGCAGGTAGCTGGAAGTTCTCCTGCACCAAGGGTAAGTGCTGTAAAAAAGTGAAGACACAGTGGGGGAATTATTATTGCAATATTCTTAATTTCACCTGACTCCTGTAGCAGGATGCTCTGCCTGGAGTAGGGGTAAAACAACTGAACAGTGGCCCATTTCCAGAGCTGTCTGTGGTGGAAGGAGAAGGGGCCTCTTGCTGCTTTTGAAAAATGCTGAAACCAGCCTGGCTCATCTACCCCAAAGTTCAACCTCCTGAGAGAGAGGTGAAGATGTGGCAGACCTGGTAAAGCACTTGATAAAGGAACCAACAATGACAGCACTAATAACTGATAGAGATGCTGGGCTGACACAGCTGGCCAGGACACACATGACTGATGCCACTTTATACTGTAACAGCCCAATCCCACTCTTTAATGGCAAGGCCTTCTAACACACCCCTCCTTGGAGTGTGTGCAGAGCCCTCTCCTGAGTGGGGACATCCTGGAGGGTGAGCAAAACAGATGTGCCCACAGTTGTTGGTATGGGTGAGTAACATTAATCTCTACTGAATAATTGTTTTTAATATATCTTTAACAAAATTCCTTTGATACTGTTTCAAAAATAGTGAATTATACTATACTCGTAATCACAGCTACCTGTACCATGTAGTAAATAATTCTGATTGAGAACTATTAGTCTAATCATTATTAAAATAAATCATTTATTTTCATATAAATAGATCTGGTTTGCCATCCTTAATCCTACAGGACAGTTGAGTTATATGAAGTTCAATTACACCTATATAATCCTTCAGACATGAACAAAGTTGACAAAGTCTGGTGCTAAATCTGGATCCAGCTGCATCAAGGACTCTTCTCTGAGAAGGAGTTTAGAGAAGAAGGGGGTCCTTTCTGCACCTCCTGACTCAAGGGGAAGCCTTCTCTAATAAACTTGGTCTGAAGCTCTCTTTCTGCCCATAACAACCCTATACAAAATGCAGGACAATTTCTTATGTCTTTTACTTTAAATAAAAAAAACAAAACATCAAACCCAAACAAAAAGTCTGCAGGCAGTTGAAAAGTACAGATTGCCTTAAGTGATGTCAGAAAACACCTCAGCCTTCTACTGCAATGCATCAACAAGTGCATTTTGCAGACTGAAATAAGGTCTGGATGGTAAATATAATAACGTGTTATGTTTGCCTTGCAAGCCAATATGATCTGAGTTTCTCTTTCCTTTTAAAGCTAACATGATTACAGAGTTTGGCCTTTTTTCCTCCAGTGCTGAAAAGCAAACACTATTTTTCAATTTTCCAGCTGCCAACAGGTAGTTTCATTCCTGGTTTTGGTAAAAGGTCAAATAAATACTGTGTAGAGTTTAGCAGTATGTTTAGATTATAGAAAATGTATGGACTGCATCTGCTTTTACGCTTTAGATGATGATATCTGTGTTCAGACTAAGACCAATACCATCAATGAGGGGACACTGCAGTGATAAACTTAAAATCCATCTCCAAACATTTCTGCTTCCAAGGTCCCCTGGCATTTAATTCCATACACACAGGGGGAATTCTCAAAGGGACCAGAAGATTCAAGGGTTGCTCTTCCCATTCTGCATTCCTATATAGGCCTTTGGCATCTCTTTCCTTCAGGTTCATTCCACTGACATTCACTCTTATTTACAAAATGTGACCAACCATTTTTTATGCTAAATCTGCCAAGAGATTCAAGGCAAAAATGTATACAATAGAGATTAAAAAAACATAGGATAGGGCAAAAAAATGACCAAAGATCATGAACAGAATCTCTACAAGTGAAAACTAAAGAGGCTAGGATACCTTAGCCTAGCAAGGACACATCTCAAGGAAGGTAAGGAGGTGAGAGAGATCACGAGCAGCAAGAAGATGATGAAAACAGAACAAACACTTGGATCCTCATCCTATGATGAAGCTAAGCAGTGTCAAAAAAACCCCATGTGATGGCTGTCCAAACCAAAAATTCCCATCCTTTGACTGAGAAATATCTTGTGTCCCAGTCATGCTGTGTCTTAAGAATTTCTGCTACTGATTTCCCTCTCATTACTATCCCTAGGATACTTCCCTATGTATTATCTACTGCCACTGTCAAAAAGGTGCTTCAAACAGAAAACGGACTAAACAGAGGTTAGCTGTGACTTCATTTGGCTGCTCTTTCCCTTATCTCAGGGTTAACACATACGATACCACACACTTCTTGTCTGGCCTTACTTAAATGAAAGGATTTTTATTTTAATTTTTCTATTTTTAATTTCCAATTCCTGCTTATAGTGAGGCAGGTCCACCACTGTCAGCTACAATGAAGACCCTGAGTGTGTCTTGGCATTGTTACAACTTTCAAAGCTATGGTGCTCAAAACAAACCTGATACACATTCTTGTACCCCTTGGAAGAGCAGCACCTCATCAAGGAGGTGTTCACATTGTTCTTTCCTGCTAGTAGGGTTGGATACAACCATTATCCCCCCTCCTGTCTATCACAGCTTCTCATGCAGCCTTCACCATCAGGTGAAAACGCATCAATTGCCTACACTCTCAAAGCAAGAAATTTCTCTGTGATGCAGCATTTACCTTGCTGCTCCCCCCTGAAAGAGTGCAGAAGGACCCTGGTGGGTGCCCTCAGCCCAGGCGAGCCGTACCTGTAGAGGAAGGGCGCGACGGTGGCGGTGTTGGGGTGGCTGTACTGCGGCTGGGGCTGGGGGAGCTGCACGCTCACCGTGTTGCTGCCCGTGCTGTGGGTGCTCACCGTGGGCCCGCTCACAGCCTGGCTGCTGCTGCTGCTCTGCAGGCCCCCCACACAGCCCTTGCCCTCGGAGGAAGCCAGGCTGGAGGAGGAGCTGGAATGACGGCTGTCCAGCTGGGACTTCTGATGCGACAGCCCCGAGCTGGCCTTCCCTCCACGGCTCCTCTCGCCCTCCTTTGCGGGAGCAGGGGCACTTGAGGATTTCCCTGTGGTGGTTTTCATTCCTGGTTTTGGTATTCCGCTGTGCGAAGGGGCAGAGGCCTCCTTCTTGGCACTGTTCAGCTTCCCTCCTTTAGGGATAAAGCTTGCGATCTTGGAGGACTTTTTTGGCATCTCTGTTGTTGTTGTTAGTGCTGTCTGTTCTTCTTTAGGTTCCTCCTTCAGGTCCAGCTTCTCAGTGATGGATGTTCTCTTTGTAATGTCTTTACTTTTATCCTTTTCCTTCTCCTTTTGTTTCTCTTTCTCCTTCTCATTACCCTTTGGAGAACTTTTCTTATTAGTCAGCGCGCGGCTGAAAGTCCTTTGTGCGATTCCCTTGAGTGCAATTTTGGGGCTGCTGGACACGGATCCCGGATTGTTCACATTCTGATTGGTGGCATCGATTTCTTCGCTCTCCTCAAAGCTCAGGAGCGTCTCCAGCTTTTCACAGCTGTTGTCCCGAGAGCCCGGACACTCCAGCGCTGTCCCTGCTGCTTTGGAACCGCCTTTGCTGTTGAAGAGTTTTAGTTTTTCCAGCATGGATTTCTGGCCGTTGGGAGCTGTTTTGGCGATTTCCGAGGGAGGCTTTGGAGGCTCCGCTGCCGGCTGCTTCACGGATAGCATGGAAGACGTCGCTGTGTGCTTGGCACTGAGGGACTTGCTGCGCCAAGGTTTAATGGCAGAGCTGGGCTGAGGGATGGCTGAGGAGTTATTGCAAGGAACAGCACTGCCGCAGCCTTGAGCTGAGGATGAGACATTTTCATTCATTCCTGTGGGCTGGGAGGCCGTGCTGTCTGCAGGCTCTGGAAAAAAAACACAGAAAACAACCCAAAAAAACAACAGAGTAGTACCTGGTATTAGAGTTACTATGAGAGTCTTTCTGTAATGAAACATCAAGAATTTCACATTGATAACATTAAAATGACACATCAGTATCAGTGAAACATCATTTTCAGTATCAGTGAAACTCACAGAAAATAAAAGCCAGTTTTCTTTTCCTACCCAGCAGAGCAGCAATGAGCTCCTACTGTATAATTTACATTTACTTGCAGTTTCAAGAAAAAGAAGGAAGAAAAATAATCTCTTCCAATTCAAACCAAAATGTGTTCTGCAATGTGCTCTCCCTTATTAAGTCCACAATACTTTTTCATTTTTTTTTTTAGCAAAAACACAGCACTATTTTGTAACTAAGGGTTCCCTCTGCTTTTGGCAAAATACTTGCTGTCCAAGTTTGATTCTTAGAAAAACCTCAAACATAAAAAAAATGCAGGAGTAAGGAAAAAAGTAAAACTAAAGTCCTTTCAGTTACTGGGGGTGGGGATGGTAATATCTTCATAATGCAAAGGTAGAAGAAAACTCCATATACAAAAATAAAACCAATTGTACCCTTTCGTAAAGAACCTAAATTAAGTATTACCACACATCCGAATACAGCTGTAAGAGAAACTTGTGGCAGTAACTGTACAGCCCTCCCCCACAGAGAAAACAAATCTTTTATTTAGTTAGTTCCTCCTAATGTTATTTGTTCTTATTAAGAAATTAGTTCTGAGCCCAAAGAGAGCTTGAAAAGTCATACTCACCTACCAGTGGCCACTTTTCCTCTGAATCAGTTTCTCTTTGCAGAGTTTCCCTTTTGGAGATGTTACTCTCTCAATTATCACAAATGTGTTTTCTGTTAAACTGCTCATGTTTCCAATTAAATTTTGTCATCTGTGTCTGTTCGCCTGCCCAGCAGCCTGCTGGGGATTAACGGCTCTTACCTATATTTCCCTGCCCTCTAGCACGAAAGTAAGCTGTGTACAGAGCTGCATTTTTTTAATTCAAAAATCAACAGCAGTGGAGAGCGTGCGTTCTCGGCAGCAGGAGCAGCCCTGTGAATCCAGCCCTGTAAATCACGAGCTGCTGCAGCCACACAGGGACTGTTTTCCTTCACTTTCAGTTGCTCAGTGAAGATACGGCTCTGTTAACCTCCCTCCTCTGAGCCAAACCAGATCTACTGAAGATTTAAGTCACATACATCTTCCTGCCTTAGCACAGAATCAGATTTCTAAGAGTATTAGAGACTCCTTATTAATAAACTCAGCCATTTCACATGGTTATGGACAAAGTGGAATAGCAGGAACTAAAGATACTTTAAAAAATATTACTGAAGTCAGAAGGTTTTCAGGACTCTTAACCAGTAACTAATATACTGGCTGGTTTTCCTAGGGCTTTTCCTATGGCAAAGTACCCACATGGAGCTGGAAGGAATCAGGAGCTGGATTACAGACACAGACAGGAATCACGCTGCTTTTAAACTTGTGCCAGCCTGCTGACTTCCAGGGCATTACTCCTGTTTTACTCCAGCACAGAAGGAAAATCAAGCCACCAAATATCCCAAACAGTGATGCCATCTGGCCTCTCGCTGCTCTGCTCAAGCCTGCTGCATTCAACCCAAGGTGTTAAGGAGGACCAAAAAGATCATGGCATAGAAATCAGAGGCTGGAAAAGACAACCAAGATCAAGTTCAAGCATTAACACCAGACTGCCAAGCCCACCATTTGACCACATCCCTAAGCACCACACCTGCATGTTTCTTTGAGCACTTCCAGGGATTTTACCATAGTGAGAGGAGCCCCAGTGACTCCCAATGCAAACAGCAGCAGTGACCTGACACAGAGAAGAAGGAAGGTGACAACCTCTTCACAAGGTGCCACCAAAGTTCTTCATTCTTTCAATAGCTGCACCACTGCTGTTTCCTTCATGCCTCTTACCGTACACTGCTGCTTTGTTTTTGTTTTCATTTCCTGAAGTCCTCCTGCTCATCCCAGGGCACTTCCCATCCCCACACTGCACCAGGCTCCTTTTGCACACCCAGAACAAGCAAGCCTTTGTCTCAGCCTGCCTTCCACAGAAGACATCCAGCAATGGAGTGAAAGCTTCATGAAAATCCCAATTGTGCATACTGTACAGTTAATTTGTATAGATTATTTTTAAAAATAGTAATAGCCCATCTCACTATTGAGATATTGCTGTAGGAACTAGAGATTGACAGTACTTTCAACACTAAATTCCTAATCCACGTGTCTTCTGGCTTCATCATGCTAAATAAATCTCAGCACAAAGCACAGCCATGCCCAGAAATCATTAGAGCTGTCTGGGATTCATGAACATGCCTAGGATGGATTTACAACCAGGTCCAGGGAGGGACCCAATGAACTGATCAATATGGACAGGGAAGCCTTGACTTGCTCAGAAAAACAGGACTGGGGCAATAGAAGGGTGACAAAATGAAAATGACCTGTAAGGGTTATATCCATGAAGTAGAAGAGCTGGTTGTACACCCTGTTAGGACAACATATGCAGGCACAAAAACTCAGCTGGGGTCTGAGCACGCAGACAAGTGAGTTTTCCTTAGAAAAGAAATCTGCCTTCTCAAACTGGTGCTTCACAACAGTTTTGAGAACAATACAGAAACGTGTGTATGGGATGAACAAAGGCAGACTGCACTCCCCAGCTCTCAGAGCCTACACAAAGTCACTCACCTGAGACAAGAGGGACCTGAGAGCCAGGTCCAGAACCTGGCTGAGAAGTCTGACCCTGTCTCAGACACTGAGCTGGCTTTTGGGTCATTGCACAGCAGCAGAGGCCACCACATCAAAACAGGGCTCTGACCAGCTCCACAACATTCTTCTGGAAGTGAATGGAAGGGGTTGGTTGGTTTGGGACCTCAACTACATCCTAACAGCACAGATGAGAGCTCCAGTTCACAGACCTCTGGAAAAAAATGCTTGGCTTGGATCAAGTGAAATGGCTTGTTTTCCAAATTCCAAAGTGTTGCTCAGAATTTATTTCCCAGCAAAATCCAGAACTTCTTAATTTCTCCTTTTTATTTTTTAATGTTTTCAGGAAATTTATTTATTTATTTATTTGTTCTGTTTGATCACTGACTAAAATATGTTTTTCCAGTTTATTTGTTTATAAACACAACGTTCTCTTTGTCCCAACGCCCCCACATACACCCTCCTGTCTGGAAGTGAATTTTGCTTCCCTTGCCAGTGGCGTAGGAGGAACACAGTGCAGCTCCATTTACAGAGATGTCAGAGGAACCAGAATTAGGACAATACTGTGATTGTAACAGTAAAAAAATAGAATATATTGCAACAGTAAAGTAATTTTCAGAATGTCTACTTAACATTTTCCACAAAGTGAATTCTGTGAATACTGGATACTACACACCTGAAATGCATGAAAAATGTTCACAAAGTCTTCAGTTAAGCAGCAACACTTGGGGAGAGGAAAGGTACTTTCTTACACAACTACAGTGGATTTTGATTTGTACTTGGGTCAAATACAATGAAACTGGAAATTGAACATCCTTAAGTGATTTATTACATTGCACCATGCACAGTTACTGCAAGAAGGAAAAGCTTCACCCTAAAACACTCTCAGTGAAAAATTGCTCCAACTTAAGAAAACCAGTTTTTCAGATTTTCAGTTTCTTCCTTATGAACAAGTGCTGGCTCTTTTACTCCTCTGGCCAAGTTTGGTAAGCAAAAGGAGCTCTGCTGCCAGAATGCAGCTTCAAATGCAGGTTTCCTAATGAAGCAGCAACATCAATTCGTGGAGAACACATCAGCATGCAAAGGGGAAAGTTTTATTCAGCATAGCATAGACCCTTCTTTCATGAAAAGGGGAGCAGGTTCCATGCATTCAATTAATAAGCTTATTATTTCCCATGTGTTCCTTTGTGAGGGAGGTATTTTCTTTTTTCAGCAACCTGCATTAACTAAAACTGACTATAAAAGAAATGTTTTCAAACCCAAGCTACAGTCTACAATAAATAATGATCACTTTCCTCTTTTCAAAGTCAAATCTTGGCCTGAAATCTATTTTGTTCCTAGTGTTCCTGTTAAAAAAGATGTTGGTGGTCCAGTTCCAATGCCAATACACACTGTAGCATGGGTAAATCTGATTTCAGCTGCTCCTGCAAAGACTGAACTGCATCTGCAAACCCAACCATTTGTGAAGAAGAAAAAAAAAGAATCTGAAGGCTTATGATTTAATTCTTTCACAGAAGTCTTTGAGAGCTTATGTTATAATAAGGTCAGAAGAAAATATATGCAATTTCCCATCATTTGTCACATTCACTCTAAGTAAGTGGACTTTGATTTGCTATAACTGAAAACTTTCAAAAGCCATCATTATAAGCATGAAAGGCAACACACAAAGGATGTTCTCATAGTTACTCTCCTTCGGAAGGTCAAGAACTTAACAGCATTTTTACCCATTTTTGAATTAACAAATTTTTAGTTTTTATTTCCCAGATATGGGAAAAGTAAGTACTTAGGAAGAGAAATATCTTTTAGTCCAGCCTATAGATTAGATAACAAATTTAAAAGCAAATCCACAACCAGATTCTAAATCAGGAAATTAAAGCAGTTCTGCTCTATGACATTATAGTGTCAAAACTGCAGAAACCGCTGTGGCAGTTTCATAATTTCTCATTTAGAAGAATAAATGGTGAATCTTGGCTCTTCCCATCCACTCACCAGAAGACTCTCCTTCAAAGCACTACACATGAAGTCTTACAGAGAAGAACTTTTTAGCTGAGCTGTTCTCTTCTTCAATGATCATTTATCAAACCCTGTAAGCGTGGAAACATCTGCATTCCTGCCAGGAGCCAGCTATAAAAATCCCAATCTTTCCATAACCCAAACCACAAGAAGGTAGAGCAGAACATTCCCAACAAGAATGACCTGGCACACAGTCCCTCCTCAAAATAAGCACAACTCTTGTGGCCCACAGAAATTTCCATTTCAATTTCAATTGTAACACTGGGAGAAGTCTCCACCCACAGGATGGCTGAAGCTTTGTGTTCTCTCTTCTATTCTGGACCACAAAAAACCCAACAGAAATTATTTTTTTAAAGCAAAGATTGCCAGATAAGGAAATTCTGTATAACCTGAGAAAAGCCTCAGTAGGGAACTTTTTTGCTTTGCTGAGGATAAAATCTTAGAATCATAGCTGGAACCATAGTTGGAAGAGACCTTAAAGATCAACTCCCTGCCATGGGCAGGAGCACTTCCCACTAGACCAGGTTGCTCAGGATCCTTTCTAACTGAGAAGAATTGTTTCCTTCAACTTCTGCCCACTGATTTTAATCACCTTTAACAGTGATTTAAATTTACTGTAACACAACACAAAAATTACCTTTAGTCCATGATATTTTTCTTCCCTTCCATCACATCTACTTCTTCAATCCCAGTGTTGTAAACTCTGTAACTTCAACAGCACTTCCACACATTCACAGAAGTGTGTTCTATCTCTGAAAAACCTCACCAAAGCCTGTGGATGTATCAGAAAATCAACTTCCACATTTCTGTCAAGCTGCCTCCATTCACACAGAGCTCCAGTGCATGGAACAACGGTTCTGCTGTTGGCTGGTTCACTTAGCCAAGACTCAGCATTTTTGCTGAGGTGAGGGGAAATAAAACTGGAGCACAGGCAGCCCCTTTTCTCATTGTCTCGCCATAACCAACTAAGACATTTGAATTCCTTGTTGTTTTTGTTTAGTTACTGTAAAATTCAAAATGCTGTCGACATGAATGCCTAAGAAAGGTTGGAGGGACCTCTATTGACCACATACCAGTTAGATGATCATAAAAATAATGAAACCAAGTTTACTGTGCCATTCAAAACAAGTTGCACTCTCCATTTTATACTAGACAAATACCATTCTTGTTCATTCTTCTCCATTTCCTTCTCACTATTTGTACAGTCTAATCCCCCAAGACTTGTCATAACAGACTTATTCAAAAGCATTAATGAATTCCAGGCAGGAAGCTGTTATGGAGTCTTTCATTAGATTTCACACTTAGCTGGAGTGGACAATATGTACAGTTAGCAGCCTTGCTCTGACACATCTCTCCTGCAGGTTGTATGGAATAAGCACTATGAAAATCAGTGGTCTGAGAACTGCAGCCAGGAAATATTATCCATTTGTATCAAAACCAAAGGATAGACACATTCTACAATATATGGTGGGGTCCTCTTCCTTTCAGTTCTCTGGTGCCAGTCACAGATTCTTCAGGAATATTTGGTTATGGATGAGGAACAGCCAAAAGGCTCAGCAGAGAACCAGACAAATGGAAGGGCCCAGGGAAGCTGAATGATGCTCCTACCCAAGGAGAAGGGGCTTCTAGAGATGTGGTAGAAACATGCTGGCACTTGGGGAAGTCTGGGATGTAGCACCACTGCTTTGCTTTCCCATGATTTAATAGTGAACCTTTGCTTCCATGGCTGTTTTTCTGGCACACTGCACCCAGCAATAAATTTATGAGAAATTGCAAATATTTATTTTAAAAGGAAGCGTGTAGGCACTGCAAAGGCCATGAAATGCTGGACCAGCTCTTCAGCTGGTATAAATTAACCAGGTTCCACCACCTCCAATGCAGCTACGCAGATGTACCCTGAGCAAGAAGCTGCTTCTCAAAGTTAAATTTTACTTCAAAGCTCAGGATTTTATATCCTCATGAAGTATACTGTTAAGAACATGTCACTGGCCAATATTTTTACGGTATTTTTTTTCCTGAAACTTTGTTTAAATACATTTTTGGCTTGTTTTATGTATTTCTAAAGCTTATACCAACTACATTCAAAGTCCTGTGGGCTTGTAAAGCTCCACTTCAGCCATGATTAAGCCTTCAGCCAGGTTTTGTCTAGGTAGAAGAGGACATATTTTTAAATGCCAGATTCAGCCAGCTGAAGAGTTGTAAAATTAAGCACAAATATGATTCACTGCATACTCATATCTTGTCCTATAAACATGCCATGCTGCTTGCTATTTTCTGACAGTCTTTAAGCTGTTTGATGGGCACATACCCAACATAAATATGTCACTGAGGATTTACTAAGATGAGCCAATTTTTCAAAAGAACATTTGATTAGAAAAGTGAAAGGGTGCAAGCAATACCCCAGGACATACATATATCTCAGCTGGCCAAAGATGAGTATTTTGTTTGACACTAATGACTCTTATAAGGGTCACCTTCTGACACAAGGCAGGAGCCTCGTGTCTGAGAAATTTCTCAGCATTAATACATTTGGTAAATCGGAGAAGTAAACTTGAGTCAGTAAGATTTCACTGAGATTGGCTGAAAAGGTGTGTGCTGAGAAAGAAGAAACTGAATGCCTAAATTTAAAGGGTCAAACCATCAGCTGTGCAACTGCACTGCAGCAAAAGGAGTCACAGCAGAATGCAGCTGCACACTGCATAATGTGGCACTAAGGAAAAAAAACATCATTCAGAAATGGTTTATGAGTGTCACATGTGGAACCAGAGGTTTGGAGAATCATAAGATAGA
The DNA here is from genome assembly GCA_013397375.1 of Toxostoma redivivum. Taxonomy (NCBI): domain Eukaryota; kingdom Metazoa; phylum Chordata; class Aves; order Passeriformes; family Mimidae; genus Toxostoma; species Toxostoma redivivum. The sequence continues at coordinate 324,888 of VXBI01012222.1, read as the reverse complement.
AGACAAAGAACTGAACTACTCCATGCTATTCAGCAGCAAAATAAGGCATCAGGTGGAGTGCTGTGTCCAGCTCCAGCACCCCTCTAAAAGAGACTCACAGACTGGAAAGGGGCCAGTAGAGACCATAAAAGAGATTTATCACAAGGAACCTATAAGAAAAAGAATGGAGTAGTAAAGATTGCTTAGTCTAGAAGAGAAAAGGCTGAAGGAGACATTTTAAGCCTTCAAATACATGAAGACTGTTATAAACAGGACAGAGATCAAGGAAGAGCACTAACCCAGGTTGCTCCAAGCTCCCTCCAGCCTGGCCTTGGACACTTCCAGGGATGGGGCATCCACAGGAAAACCTGTGCCAGTGCCTCACCACCCTCTGAAATAAAGAAATAAAATACTTCTTCCTAATATCTAATCTAAACCCACCCTCTGTCAGTCTAAAGGCACTCCCCCACGTCCTGTCACAAGCTGCCCTTGTCAAACAGCCCATTGTAGAAAGAGTCTGCTCGGCCATCCCAGTGACCTTTTGTCAGCACTAGGTCAGCTGGCTCCACGCCACAGGAATTGCATCCAACATCCCAGCTCCCTGCTGCAACTATCCTGATAACTATCCCTGCACCTGAAGCCATAAAAAGCCTTCTCTTTCCCATTCAGGCTGAATGCTTCTATAAATGGGCAGAAAAAAAATATTAATGCTCTAAGACAAATTTCTATCGTGCTTTCTAAGTCTCAGAGCTCTTTTTTCACCACTTCTGGGTCTTGTAGTTCTTACATTATTACTGGGCACAAAGGCAAAAGCCTGGGTTTTGTCTCTCTTTGTAATTATTAATTTATTTGGAGTGGAAAAACTGCATGAGGTTAAACAGAATGTTTCCAGCATGGAAGTTTGTGCAATGCCACTTGATTGTCCTTTACTTGGTACAGGAGCCAAATCCAATCATTCAGAATGTCAAATATTTCATCTCATTTTACATAAAGCTACAAAAGAAGACTTGTCCTCCATTTCAATGTGCTTAAATGAAAGATTATTCATTCAGGAAAACTTTCCAGATCATCTATGTTGATATTAAAGACAAAAGGGCTCAGTAATTTCTGAGCCAAAACTGGAACCTCTGTCTGAACACCAGCTCTGGGCAAATATTAAATTTTGACTCATTATGTCTGTTTAATCTCTTCCAATGGCTAAACACCCTCATTCTTAAAATTTCTATCCAATCTATGGTCTTAATTGGGCTAATATCAAATTCCTGGGAAATAGATAGCCACACTATCTATTGAGATAAGGAAGACTTGTTATTACTATAAATGTCACTACAGGTATCTTGTAGGTAATAAGGGAACCGTACAAACTTTCTTTTAGGCAAAGAACATAAATTAACCCTTTAAGTACCAAACTGCAAAGATTGTCCAAAGCTCTATCTATGCAGAGCTCTTTCTGGTTTATCAGCATCCCTCTGTTCCAAAGCACATTTGAATACTACTGAATGTCTCAGCCTTCAAGGCATTACCCACAAGAACTCTGAGTTCTGATCTCCTTATGCACATTTCTTGCCTTCCTTCACATGAAGATGAGAGTTTTTCCTCTCAGTTGCTAAAGTAGCCTTTTAAAATTGAATCTGAGTGTTTGACATAATCTAAATCTGCCATTTTTAAATGACCTTAAGCAATGCTGAGTTCAAGACAAGCTCAGTATCACACAGAACCAAGCAATGGGAGTGTATTGTCATGCATTTTTATATCAATACAGGATTGAACATGAAACATTTTTATCATCAGGAATAGAAATTCCAATGGCTCATTTCCAGATTTAGGATTTTCTACTCTTTCACAAGAGAGCACTTAGAGAAATACAAATGGATTTCCTAGTAAAGTTGACATGAAGATACAAATTTAACTCTGAAGAGCCTTTCCTGCTAAAGCTCTGACAAGATCTGCCATGGCCTCTTGAACCATGCCCTTGAACTTGATGCCCTGCCCTCTTGAACCTGATAAATATAACTGCCTACATATAGAGTGCACACATTTTTAGCACACATGTGGCATGTGTAACCATATACCAGTTTGCTCACTGGAGTGGGGGTGACATTTCCTTGCTAACATTTTACTGATGATAGTCAGTCCTATTTTGATAACACAAAGTTACAAAGTTAAGAGGAAAGAAATTCCTGAAGTGTCCTTCAAAATACCTTAGTATCCCTTCCCATTTAAATAGTTTACACTTAAGAAAAAGTTTAAAAGGAAGTAATATTTATAGGTATCAAAATGTGGTAACAGTCTAGGTCACAAGAACCCTCTGGAGATATTCCTTCCAACCTTCACCTGAAAGCAGGAGATGGGGATAGCCTGGATAACCTGAGATGAGATTATCCAGGGCCCTGTCAAGGCAAGTCCTAAATGCCTCCAAGCAAGTGAAATCTGACCTCTTCTCTGGATTAATTTCTCTAATGTTTTGTTCTTCTCATAGTGAAGAATTTTATTCCTATTTCCAGACTTCCGGAATGTGTGCCCCTTGAACTGTCATCACACATCCTTGTGAACATAGTGACTGCCCTTTACATGAAATACAGTTTTTTAAATACACACAGTGCTCCAAGTTAAAAGGGTTTACTCAAAATTTGTAAGAAATAAAAGGAGCATGAGAGGAACATACACTTTTCTTATCCTCCTGCCCATACAGACACCACTATTAAAACAGTCATTTATTTCACCTCACTGTCTGATTCTGTGTGCATGTATTCTTGGGTTTTTTCCTTTTTCTGATACTATCTAAGAGAAACCTGACATCAGCCTGCCTTCTTTATAAATCTGAGTAATAAACATTTGCTTTGATCTCAAGCAGAAATGGGCAAAGTCTGGTAATACTTTTTTTCCTGCTGATATTTTACCTAACATTCAATCCACAGGAAAAGTGTAATTTTTCCCACAGACATCTACTGCCCTCTGTAGGATTATTTTAAATAAAATATTAGGAACAAAGTAGAAGAAAAAAAAATAAAAAGAAAGCACATAAACCTGTCACAGTACTAAATCACATCATCAACATGGTGGAAGTGGCTTATTAAGTTGATGTTTCTTACAGCTTCATAACTTCATTGATTTTATAGACTTGACACAAGTAATAAGCAGAATATTCCCAGACAACACTATCAGACTTTTGAGACTGCAAAATGCAAACTGAGTGCCTGAAGAACAGTGAAGACAGTGGGTGTATGAGGGTGCTCAGAGCTAGTCAAAATTCCCACCATTCTGCAGAACTGCAGGCTGCTTTCAGAGCATGTCTCAAGAGACTCCCCACTGTGTGCAAGCAAAACACTGACATAAACTCAGGAGAAAATTACTGTATCAAAGTCTTTACTAAGTTGTATGTTTCAATGTATTTAACTTTCAGTCTTGATACTACCTAGTTCTGCTCCTCCTTGCCATGGATAAAAAGTAGATTTATGCATTCTAAATTGCATATGCAAATCAAATTTTGGCTATATTTTATCTGGTGATCCTGTTGGACATTTAGAAGCACGTGGTAACATGGAGCCTCAAGGTAACCACTAACTGCACACAGGCACAGAAATGTAATGTTCATTTGCCTCTCTACATTCCTTAGAAAAGTTTTTGGTAACTTAGATGAGTTCAGTAGTGACTGTGGGAAGTGTCTGATGCCTTCCACACCAGAGCAGACCTGTGGTGTTCAAGGATATTAAAGGACAAGGAAGTAAACAAAAGCTATTCCTACATAAGCATGGGCTAAGTAATTCTGATACTTCAGAAGAGAACTAAAACGCTCCAGTTTTATGAAGGGATAGGATGACATAAAAAAACCCCAAAACCCACAAGCCTAAGTGCTTATTTCCCCACAAATGCAATTAAGACTTTAATGGCATTTTTCTTTAAAAAAGCCTGCAACACCAATTACACACATAAAATACCCTGTCTGGAATGTAACTGCAATTATAAATGGCTAATCACTGTGACAATAAATAAAAAACCATACTACAGCATGTTATCATTTTATGATATGAGGAATGAGGGTCCTGAAATCTCTGTGAGTTTGGGTAAATTCCCTATAAAAGGGGAATTTTTCATATAAACTGAGGCTCTAACTCCAGAAAGCAAGTTAAATCTATCAGCCCCTAACCTCAAAGAAGGTGCCCATAAAGTGTCTGAATTAGATGTCTGAGTGATCCTTACTAGAGAACCCTTATCTATATATTGAAAATGGTGTCAGACAGCATGTGGAGACTGAGAGAAAATACCAAAACCTGAGGAGAGCAGATCAGCTGTGGGGAAGAGAAGATGTGCATCTCTTTACAGGCTCCTTTGCTAAGAGCACATGCACATCTCACATCAAACACATGCATCCATCCAAGAACCTCTTATTTTTCTGTACAATCATTTTTGATATCACACAAATCCTTTCCCCAGGATTTCCAGAAAATCAGTGCTCTCATCAGTAAATGATTTACAGAATCTTTCTAAAAATCTAGGTTATTTATTTCCCAGTAGCTGGCTGCTCTTCCATGCTCCATTTGCTGTCCTTTTCCTTTCTGATGCATTCTGTTTGAATTAATGCACTTTCATTGCCACAAGACACAGACAATTGACTAACAAGACAATTTGCATTCGGAGGGAAAGGCTACAGATGAATAAAAGCTAAAAATTATAACCTACTTTTTGTAAGTCATGATTCAAACATTCAAACACTGAAGGCCACCTTCTATCACAAGGTGATGAATCATGCCAAAAGAGGCTGATTCTTTATTTCTCCCATTTCCTTCCTCAAAAACACACAACAGAGCAGGTATTGGGTAAAGAGATGAAAACTTACCAAGCCTGGCACACAGCACAGTCATGTAAGTCTCATTTTCTTAGGCAAAACACAGGATATGGGTCAGAAAACCTGAATTGTCTTAGCACTTTGAAATAAACTTTGTCTGGCAATGTTACAATTAACTTCAAAATAAGCCAAAAATTTGTCAGACCAATTGCTTTTGTTTCTCATGGATGCAGACCAACTTCATGTCATGATTATACTTGTAAGAAAAGTTCAAGTTCAACTTTACATAAGCCTTTTTTTTTTTTTTTTAAAGACCGTAATTTATGACTGGAAATTTTGACCGGAGTAAAATTCTGAGTAGTTAATGCAACTTATGTAGATTGTCAGCCTAAGAATCAGCCTTGTTTCCTTTAGTAATTTGTGATATTTGTAGGAAGCAGTACATCTCATGTGCTTCTTCAGCAACCAGTTTATCTTTCTCAGATGAATTACAGTGAGGAATGAGGGTTCCCAGAACTGACTGTCTAAAAGCAGTTGATATTTAAGTTAGTTGACAAATTATTGTTATTTCTCTGCATGCATAAAGACTTTTTTTCTTTCTTTTTTTTTTTTTTAAAGACTAAAACCAGTACGTTGCTTTCCTTATTTAGTAATCTTGGTAAGCTGAGAAAAACCTAAGATAGATGGAAGTCCTCTCCTCCATGCAGCATCACAATCCCATATGGAGTAGGGATCATCCAGCCAACCAACCCATGCTGCAAGACAAGACTAATCCCACCTCATCTCTGCCCAGACCAGTGCTTATGGGACATGAGCAGTATAATATTCACAAGAGGCCAAAGAAAGAGACTGGGGAGATATTACAGAGGAAAATAAGGTTTCTACTGCTCACACTAAAACCTATTAGCTTGTTCTTTGAACTGAAAGCCAGACCTATTTCAGATTTAGAGACAACTATTACATGCTGATCTAACAGGTAAATCATTACTGTTTCCACATTGTACCTTCTTTAAGAGTACATGGATTTATCAAAGTAGACTATTGCTAAATTATTAGCTTATTATGCTGATATATTAATCTATAATATAATTACAATAATTATATTATACAGAGGTGAATTTTATTTTTCTGATACACAAAATCTGATCAGAGTGTTTCAGAATGTCCCTGGAGGATGCTGAGGATCCATAACTTTTTTGGGGAAACATTCCAAAACCTCCTGACATGCAGTCCTAAGACAACAATTTCTAGAGAAGGAAGACCAGAGTTTCCTGGAAAGAATCAAGCATGAGAACCATGAGAAGCTGACCCAGACCACTGCTCTCCCCTGGAGCAAAATGCTCATTCCAGTTATCAGAACTTGAGGAGACTTGAGCCTGCAGGCTGGGACTGTCAAGTCACTGCAAGGAGCCTGTGCTGAAGCCCAGTGCTGGCCCCTCTTTGTCAGCACAATGACTTTAGGGATGTGGAATTTGCTGCCAGCCCACGCTGACAATTTGACCGTGCCAGACTGGAGAGATGTGCTCAGTTCTCACCAGCCACAGCCCCCCAAGCCCCACTCAGAGCTACAGACTCAAGCTAATGAGTGCTGTCAGTTTACTAAACTAGTGAATGGACACAAAGTCAGTAAATGTCATTCAAAAAAGCTCTGCTTCACACACAGCATGGCTCTGAGCGTTCCTGATGCGCTGCCACAGACATCATTTCACTGCAATATTTATAAAACATAGTATGTTCTTCCTGCCTTCAAACACAACACTACATGATTCCTGAAATTATACTGAAATTGTGTAATTTTGTGTCTTACAGGATCTTCCAAAATAGTGATGGAAATGAAAGCAAATGGTACTATTTATCATATAAAAACTTTGCAGAAATCTTTAGCAGTCATTTTTCATTCTTGTCAAACTACTCATCAAAATGCCTTATTTTATGATTAATTCATTCCCCCTTATCTGTGGTTGAAGCAAAATGAAAAACATGGTTCACCAGTGCCAGGACTTTTAAAATTTATTTTTTGGATGTACCTTCAGGCCAGCAAGGCACAACTTCAGCTTCATTAAAGGAGGACTATACTTTTTGCAAGAAGAGACAGCTGGCTTTTGCATTGCAGACATCATGAGACAGCCTTACAACTTCTGGAGATAAACAGAAAATCCAATTTCCGCCGAATGAAGCCACTATTAAGAAAAATCCAACGTATGAAGTGCTTACCTTTGTCATTGGTGCTTGCTGGGGTGGGAGGGAGAAGTCCAGGCTTAGCTTTGTCGTAGTTGTTGAAGCTCTGGCTGCGCCGGTTGTTGGCACTGATGGAACCACGAGCCTTGGCCTCGCTGCCCGCAGCGGACACCCTCGTGGTGGGACCTGGAAGTCTGGTGGAAGAATTTACAGCATGTTCAAACACAGGTAACAAACACTCTGGCCAAGAAACTATGGGACACCATGCATAAGCTGAAAATAAAAGGATCAACGGCACAAGTATAGGTTTGTAAGGGTTTTTCTACTTCCATAAGAACAAATCAAAGGATCATCTCAGATGAAAAGTGTATGTCAGGCAAGTTACAGTCTGAATTGCTTTACACCAGAGAAAAACCCCTCAGACAAAATTAACAGTCACCTTCCATAAGTCTGGTGAATCAGAAGTAGTTGCAGGTAAATTCAAGGTTAAGACTAAGTGAGGCACTACTGTTCTTAAACCACATTGCCAGACACTTCATCACATGCTGGCCACATAAGGGCTACCCTTCTTTCAGAAATAACAATAAGATGGAACTTGGCTGCCTTTTCCTTTGCAGAGAAGTACATCACATCTCTGCCCTGGCAGCTACAAAGCTCAACAGCCAAGCCTAGCAAAACTTTAACTTGGTTTAATTATTTGAGCCTATATAAGTAACACGAAGCTTCAGTACCCTCTCCTAGAGTAACCACATTATCAGTGAGCTGGTATAAGCCTCTGGTTTAAACTGGGCATCTGTCTCTTCCAGCATTTTCTAACCATAGCCTGTATTTACCAGCTTTAGCTGATTAACTAGGAAAAAATAATGTAGTTATTCTGGAGTAAGTAGACAAGTTTTTATGCTTTTCAGGCAAAAAGGAAGGTGGAAGACTTCTCTAAAAAGCCCAACAGAATCAGGAAAGCCACTGTCATCACATCTCAGAACACTTCAAAGCCAACATTTACAAAGAGAATCTTTTTAAAGCTTCTTTATATAAAATACAAAAATCTATTTAAATAACTTGTGTCAATAATAAAGTAAAAGAAAGAAGTCCCATTTGTCAGAAGGAGTGGGGATGCAATTGTCCAAATCACCATTGTGCCTCTGAGAGAAGGAAGAGAAGCCAGGAAGGAACCTGGCAGGGTTTACTAAATAAACTGATTTATCCCAGACTAGTGAAGAAATAGAAAATATGAAAAGAAACGTGAAGAAAAAGCCAAAATGTCAGCAGCTGCATGCACATGCTTTCAAAGCTCAAAAGAGTCTAAGACATGAAGGCATCATTCAAATACAAACTCCAAAATTAATTTACAAGCTCAAACCACCACAGATTCAGCACAGCACATCATGGTTCTGAGGTTGACTTTTAAACCAGTCTCTCAAATTATCCAGCTTTTTCCAGCACTGAGGGGTGCTAAAAAGTTGTCCATACTCATCACTGCAGCAAAGGGTCCATGAGAAAACCCTAGAGAGGCTTCATCCACTGTAGAAGAGACCACAGGGGAAGAAGCTGAGGGCAACCAGTGACAAACAGAACTTCTTGAGAAAGTCACCAAGACAAGGAAGTTCATGAGAAGTTCATTTTGTTTGGCAGGAAATGAGCTAGGTTTTCTATAAGGTACCTCAGCCCAAAGCTGCCACCCAGTTTTGAAACACTGAGTATGGGGCACCCACCGCAGGATGGCCCCAGTACGGGAGGGGACTTTTCCAGCTTTGGGAAGGGACAATCTTCCTGTACTGGTGGATAAGAAAAGGCTCCCCACACATACCCACACAGGTTTTGCAAAGCTGTCACATTTTAAAATAAACAAAGCTCCTCAAACCATGTGACCACTTAAGAAGTGACAAGTTTTCCATCTGAGTCGGTATTGTCACTGCCAATAAAAACACACCAAAACCAAAAAACCTATGAGCTAAAAGCACTCTTGAACATATTCTTTCTCTTAGGCTTTTTTTCCCCATTGTAGTTTAACTAACTGGTTTAAAGCCCCTGCTTTTGGTATTAGGTCAAGATACACCACAGCAGTGCCTGTGAGATCTAAGGGAAAAAAATCAGGTTCAAGGAGACACTTCTGCGTTCTTGCTATTTAGAGAGAAGGTACTGAGCTTGGAGAACACTCTCTTTTACTACTCAGCACCTCTGTTAAGCAAATATGAGCTGTCAAGCCATAATTATGATCAAGGAAGAACATGAAAAGGAAATGTGGAACTTTTTAATAGGGATTACTCTGCAGAGATTCACTGTCAGCATATAAGAAATAAGATGTGGGAAATAAATCTAAATTATACAGCAGAAAAAACAATCTATACAAACCAAATAAAGATCATAAGCTATAGTTCACAAGCTTAGCAAAAATGGCATGGTATAATTTACCAATGTAAAACTATGGTCTAGTCAAACATTTAAATAACAAGATTATTAACCAGATTAATAACTACAGCAACCCTTATGATCACTGAGATGAGATGGACAGATGAGCTGGCATGCAGGTCATGCTGGGATCCAGGGAAGAATGGGACTGAAATACCCATGGTTCACTTCCAGGGGCTGAGCTGGGAGCACTGGGAGAGCAGGGGCTCTGATGAGCAAGAGCCACACAGTGCTGCTGGGGCTCACACCATGCAGCTGACACTCTCTTCACTAGCTGAGACACTGGCCTGATGCAGCTCAGATGGAACTGCATGATCTTTAAGGTCACTTCTAACCCAAAACATTCTATGACTCTATGATTTCAATAATGCAGATCAAAATATAATTAATACAGTGGGGTGAGAACTCCCAGAACCATGCTTTGTTCTCAAAAGCAAAAGCTCCTAAGAACAAGAAAGTCAAATTATCTCCCCTTGAGGGCCAAAATGCATTCCACACCTCAAAAAAAAAAAAGAGAAAAAAATTAAATCCATCTAAAACTTTCCCATTTCAGGCGTTTGTAAAGGCCTAGTCACAAACTATTTTTAACAGGAACCCTAAACATGCACCCAGAAATATTGCAAAAGGATTATTCATGCTTTGCAGAAGATGAAGAAATGCTAACCTAGAAGACCTTTTCTGACCAAGAGTGAATCGGATGATTTTGCTTTGAGATGAGTCCCTGGGAGATGCACTGTGACAGGAAAGAAAAAGCGGAAGAGAACATTGAACAAAGAAACTTTTTTTTTTTTTTTTTTTTAAAACCCCCCAACTTTAAAACTGTT